>CBVK0102506001.1:217-24969 GCA_900067695.1 Picea abies
AACCCATGACTAGGGTTGACATCAATGACAACAACCAATCTTCCAACAGAAGCTAGGTAGGAAATGGGGGCCTTTCATACCATTGTCCAAACTTTATCCATGTGGAGAACAATAAATAAAATCTCGCTAGACCTTTCAAATTCAATTCAATTCCACTGGAATATCTGAAACTTGTTAAATTGTAAAGGAGGAATGAAGACATATCACAGTTTTTGCTAACAAATCAATGATGTTTAAATTTGTAGAGAATTTAAGAAGAGTGAAAAGGGAAACCTAGGAATGAGCTAAATGAAAGTGTTGATCTTTATAGGAAAAATTGGTGGAAGTGGAAGGAATGATATCCTAGATGTAAGAGCTAAATGACATAGGGGTTTTTCCCACTAAAGAAAAGACACAAATCAAGTTATACAAGGACACGAAAATGAAACTATTAGAGTGTGGAGACTCCAAGTGGAGGATGATAGTAAAGCGTTGTGGTTGGAACAAGGGGATGAGAACATTATGTTCTTCCAATGTCATGCCAAACATAGGAAAAATACCAACACCATATGGGAAATGCAATTGGAAGATTGAGGAAAGATGGAAGATTTAAAGAGATAATAGATCTATGGTTGTCCCATTTCAAAAGTTACAAGAAACTAGATAGAGAAAATATGATAGAGATAATAAAGTTGGAATCTTACTTCCCCAAATTTATAGATGAGGAGACACGTGAGAATCTGATGTCTAAAATTTCCAAGGTAGAGTTAAAATTAGTGGTAGAGTCTTTTCAAGAGGATAAAAACCTTGGTTCAGATGGATTCTATCAATTTTTCCTTGGGATTTTATGATTATTAGAAGATGATCTTCTTGAATTCATTAAAGAGTCTAGACTATTAGGAAAGGTACTTGGAACTCTACATTCATAGTTCTTGTCCCCAACAAAGATGACCCTAAATATTTTGAGGAATTCAAGCCCATCTCACTATGTAATGTTTTTCATAAAATCATTTTCAAAGTTATTGCCTTGATGCTGAAGGGAGTTTTCTCGCATACCATTTAAGAGCAATATGGGTTTTTAAGGAATACACATATTCATGATGATATAAGGGTAACCCAAAAATCCTTGCACATAGTCAATGTTAAGAAGACCCAAGCTCTGATGATCCAAATGGATCTCTCTAAAGCCTATGATAGGGTAAGTTGGTTGTAACAAGATTAATCCTCATTCATATAGGATGAAGTGTTCCCTTTGTCAATTGGATAATGGGTTGTCTCAGTTATATGTCATTCTAAGTTTTGATCAATGGTTCAACCTCTAGTTTTTTCAAACCAACTAGTGGTTTTCAACAATGTTCCCTTTGTCTCCACTCGTGTTCCTTATAGTGGCAAAGGGTATAAGTCAGATGTTCATGGAGTATGTGAGGAATGACTCAATCAAAGACATAAATATTGGAGGATAGTTGGCTTTGTCACATCCATTGTTTGTTGACGATGTTTTTTGGTTTGGGAATGGCATTATAAGGGCAACTCTCAAAGTTAAGGTGATTGTGGATTTATATAGTAAAGCTACTGGGTGGAAATCAATGCCCAAAAAATTGTTATTTCTTCCAATATGGTTCAATAAGATTAAGAAAACATAATAACAACATGTTTTCTTTCTAAGAGATTGAATTTAATAAAGGTTTCAAATATCTAGGGTTTATGATTAAGCCCAATGATTATGGTTTCCATGACTAGATTTGGCTATACCAAAAAATGGAAAAAAGTTTTACAACTTGGTGTAATCATTGATTGTCCAAGGGAGAAAGGTTGAGACTAATCAAACTAATCCTTGAATCTATTCTTGTTTACTAGATCTCACTAGCATATATCTCGGTAGGTGTTGTGTCAAGCATCAACACCTTCCCTTTTTCTTGTATATATGCTTGTAAAAGTCTTCTCTCCAAGAAAATGGGACCCCACCTTTTTTTGTTTCTATATACGAGCTTCTTAACTTGAAGAGTCACCTCAAATTTTGGTCTTTGATTCCTCTCATTTCTCTCATCAGGTTGCTTAATGCTTCAAACTCGATTTGGTTCAATTCTTTGTTTTTACACTTAGACAAATTTTTGCGGATCAATTTATGGTTATCGAATAAGTTCTTCTTAACTCCTCTAGTACATATCGAAGGAGTTCCAATTAAGTCCTTCGATACATCAGAGGAGTTCCCTTGAAGTTCTTTGGTACATCATAGGATTTTCCCCGAAATCTACCAAAGCGTACAATGGAAAACCAACAAAGATAATACTAACTACTCCAACTTAACTAGAGGAGTTCTTGTGAACTCCACTGGTTAAACCAAAGGAGTTCCTCGAAACTTCTCCAATGCATTAAGTGTTCGACCAATGCACTTTGTGTGAACCTCTCTGAAACGCATCGATGCACTTCGTGTAAACCTTTCTGAAATGCAAACAATGGAATCAATCGACTTCACGTTAACACCTCTGGTATATACCGTAGGCCTTTCTACCAACATCTCCAATGTACACCAAAGCTCTTTCAACCTTTCCTTATGGTAAAGACTTGAATGCCCTTGGGTGACCTTGAATCGCATGTCACTCCTATACAAAACATGCCCCCGGTCCATCCTTTTCATTGTTTACATATCGCCAAAGAGGAATAAGAGCGTTAATAAATTCTATCGACTGGCTCATGAAAATATTCATCTACTAGCTACCTTACACCATCCATGTGTCACTCTTATCCATGTATGCCCTAAAACTTTCTTGACATTTTTATATGTTTATATATTATTTAAGGATTAAGGTTAGGGTTTGTCCCAAATGACTGAGGTCATCAATTCTTATGACTGTCCCCTCAGCATCACCTTTGTTGATTTGTAGATCATGCCCTAGCCATGCCCCACTCCAGACCCATGGCAACATAAACCCTAGAAAATTCATATGCTTGCCGCCTCTGTTGAATGACACCATGATTGTATGTACCTCGATGCCACCCAACATCCATATCAAGCCTTTGAACGACCCTCGATTGAGTTTACTTAGGTAAAAACTCTGATTTTTCTACGCACAATGAATACAATTGTTTCCAAGTTGTTCACTTGTTGGTTTCACCACCATCGATTGGATCCACATGTAAGTGGAATTTCTCACCTCGAATCTGTCCACATTGATCCCTAAACCTGGCCCTCGCTTTGGTCTTGTTCGTTCAATCTCTTACCCATACCCTAGCCTCTTGGACCTCCAACACACCCAAATATTCTACACAAGAACCCGTGCTCTCGGCAAGGTTAATCTAACTGCTTCCGAGAGTGTCCCGAAAACCTTTCCATAAACTATTTTGGTCCATAATCGACGATCTTCCACAAAGTTTGTCGATGTAACCGACAAATTTAACAAGAACTATTGTGGCCCATATCGACAACCTTGCCACGAACCGTTCCAGTTTTACTGGCGAACTTTACACGAAATGCTGCGATGATCTCAACAAGAACTCCGCCGACGTCAATCCTTTACACCGATGGAGTTGTTATCATTCGCTCTAGTTCATTTCGGCATAGTTTCCATCAACCTCTCCGGTATGTATTATTGCTCGTCGGAGCACTTAAAAACATCGACTCCGGTGGTGTACTAGAGGACTTAGAAAGAACACTTCTGACATGACCACTATACTTGTCACGAACTCCTCCAATTATATCAATGGAGTTCCCACTAGTTGTGTCGATATCCACTGATAGAGCTCGCATGAAGTCCTTTGATCATTCACCAATGACCTTTATAAGAACTTGCCTGGCCCAAACTAGTAGAGTTATCATCAACTCCTCTGATGATGTGCCTCCGAAGCTCCTGACATCCTGGGCACCGATTCACCTGATTTCTCACCAAAACCAAGCCCATTTCCTTAAACCATCATCATTTACCCGATTGTCCTATAATCCTTTGATGATGATCTACCTCATAATATTAACACAAGTGATTCTTCAGGTATATGGCACAAAATCACATGGGTAGATTTTTATTTAATGTTCCTTCAAATGCTCATTTCGTATATGCTCACAGGGACTGATATTTCATGTTTACTTTCTCGTCATTTTTATTGGTGGTTTTATGCGCTAATTGTGGCTATATGTTTCAGATTCTTAAATGTCTTCGTGGAAGAAGATAACAAGCAAGGCACCTATCCCAAAGGCTTCTCGCAACGGAAGCAAGCACGAGGAAGAGTTTGATTCCCTAGGAGCAGAGTATGATGACACATTGGGACTCCTAGAGAAAGGAGGAGCCTCACTCAAATGGGGTGAAGTCTTCCAGATGTTCAAAAGATATATGTTCCCGGTGGAAGTTGACGACTAAGACGAACTCCAAATTTTCAAGAATATTCGGAGATGAGGAATACATAGGGTGACAACTCATTTTGTAGTGCTCCCTTGCGTAGATGCAACTGTGTGGATTCTCAAGCACGTGGACTTGGAAAACATATATATACTCAACGCTAGGGGAGAACCCATAACATCGTTATGGGCAGCTGACCTAGCAAAATACTATCACTTAGAAAAGGGAACTTGAATGGTGGATGAAGAACTCCTTGGTAGGTTCAAGCATAAAGCAAAATACATGTTCAAGATCTAGTACAAGCTAGACAAATCTTTCAAGCACATGCCTTTTGGCGAATATCCAACCACCGCGCTAAGAATTCCCTACCAATATATGGTGGCGATGTTGTGCAGATTATACAGGGAACGAGCTGCCTCTACATTTACTCTGTCTTTAATGCCCTTGATCCACTACTATGCAGATGAAGGGTCAACATTCTAATGGGTTGAGATCTTATCAACAAGTTTGGCAAAATCTATCACAGTTGTGAAGGATATCGAGCCTGGGACATTTCAAATTTCCATGTGTCATTGTACCTATTGGATATTATGTGTGTGTCGCATCAATATCCTAAGATGGGTTGGGCATGGAAACCGACAGACCCGACCATACACATCTACTGCAAGGTGCTCTGAGAGCACAAGTATAGGTCGAAATATCACAATATATGTGATCAATTCTTTGTTCCTTTGTATGAATTCATTCTTTGTGCACCAACCCCATGCATGACAGATAAGGCGTTAACAATAATAAAAAAAATTGGGGATTGGTACCTAATGGAACATGGGATGTATATCAAGATATACATAGCTACCAAAGCTCCCCATCTACTCCAAAATTTTGTCCTCAACAAATTGGTACTTCAAGAGGTTGTGTATCAAACAATGATCCATGGAGTCGGGGCAGCTCTCTATCGGGACAAGAGGGCTATCTGGCCTTTGCTTTCATTATGGATCAGTTCATACTCATTCACAACCACCAAGAAGGCTTAGGATGAAGTGGATACATTATTATCATACCATTTTGGAGAGGAAAGATTTTGAAGGTATGACCCCAAGAAATTGGTTAAGGAATACTGCAATGAGATCAAGCTTCCTTGGGAATACAATTTGGTTGTTTGAGAGGAAGAAGAAGTCCACTACAAAGCACATACATATGATGAAGTGATTAGCAGATGACAAGGCAAACCCATAGGAAGGGTTTCCGATGAAGAGAAGGCTAGTGAAGAAGCACATAAGAAAGAACGAGAACATGCAACAACATCCACACATTCTGGATCAGCCAAGGACGAAGAAACAACGAAATATAAGTAGAGAATAAAGAAGGAAAGAGTTCATAAAAAGAGGGAGGATGCAACAAAAAAGAAGAGGAAGATTGATGAAGTTAGAGCTAAGGAAAAAGTTGATGCAGTGGCAACAAAAACTGAAAGAGCTACAACATAAGCAACAACAATGGCGCAGAGAGCAACAAGTGAAGCTTCAACCAAGGCAACATAGGAGGAACAACATAAGAGAGATGAAGAGGCTCTAAACAATGAAGCCTCACCAATGGAAACCAACCTTCTAGAGCCATCGTCGGAAGTCCCTAGCGTTCAACCTCAATTCAGTGGAATGGAGTTGGGACTTCTCACACCATATAAATGAGCAGAGTGTCGAACTTGAAAAAGTTCAAGCATGACAAAGCCACGAGCCACATTGTGCAACAACAAGTTAGAAAGGTCCTAGTCATAGGGAGAAACCTATTATCCGTCGTCGCAGAGAACAATGTAATAAAGGATGCCATCCAAGATCCACTCTCCATAGTGTTCGCTAGCACCACTTTTACCACAACTATAGAGCATATCCTTAAGAAATTGTATCGCCAGAACCAAGAGAAAGATGCCAGGATCAGGGAACTAGAATAACAACTCTTACAAGTGAGGATAAAGGAAGGTAGCTTGTGAGAACTCAAATCATGTACAGACATAGTGAGGACGGAGTTGGAGGAGGCCATCACAAACATGTATGCCCACTTGCAAATCTTTCAGCAAGTGGAAGCCACCACAATGGAACAACATAACCGAGTGCAGGCAAAGAACACCCAGCTCATCGCCATTCGCAAAGGTTTAGGTGATATTGACAAATGGATCGTTGAAAAGCCAAATGCTTCGAACAAGCTTCCTTGCCCCACAGAGATAGAAAGAAAAATTGATTACGGTTCACTTAAGCGATGTTAGTAGGCTGGGCAGAGAACAGAAAAAGAGACGACAAACTCATTGGAAACCTATACTCAACTTCACAAAGTAGCACAAGTTCTGATACAAAAGTGTTGTCTCCCTCCTATTGAAGAGCTTGGAAAGACCCTCACGATGGAACAACTCCTAGAAAAGATCCAACAAAGCATGAGTCATAGGAGGGAGATAACTGAATCAACCATGAAGGTGACAATGGAGCTAATAGAGAAACACCTCATACAACCCACCAAAGTACACACCATGATTCAAGCATTCATGGAAACCTTGGCAAAAGACACGAGGACCATCATTGATAACACAGTCATACATGAAGCTACCTTCGAGGAACTCTCATACTGCATAGTCCTATCACTCTACAACCAACTCAAGATTTGGACAACTTACATTAGAGACAAGAGCACTTGAATAAGACGAAATAGCAAATTCATATTTGCTGACAATCATATTCTATTTCATCTTTTTCCAACTATCCTCAGTTTTGTCCGCATTCTCACACATGTCAATAGCTAGTAAGGGAAGTTGAAAAGTATTTTGTAACTCCTTCTCGTGGAAGTCAAGAAGACATTTTCAGGAGTTATCAAATTTTGTATAAATAAAGGAAGAAGCCAATTTTGAAAGGCCTCTTCAAGCATTGTATATTCCCTAAACAATTTTGGAAAAAAGATATTGTGTTAATTAATATTGAGAAGCCCTCAGGGCTAGTTTTGATAGAGAGAAGAACTTGTGTAAATTGTTGTTTGTTGTGAACTATTTTCAGCAAATTGTCTATTGTTTACATGTGCTATAAGAATATGTTGTTGCATATAGACTTTTCTTAAGCAATCGTTATTTTTTATTACAACTTTGTTATTCTTTCTTATGTTTATGTCCTGAGAATATGAGTTGTTAATGTATGCAATAATATGATATGATCTAGACTATTCTGGTTATGTATTTGTGTGCATATGTTGTCTAACTTTGCTTCTTCATAACAACTATCTAAGTGAAGTTATTTGTAGAGTTAGTTTCGTCCCTACTACTCATTTGGTTATGTTAGTTTGCTCCTAGCTAGGATAGGATAGATTAGTTTCCTTTTATGCAATTAGATAGTCTTCATCTACATTTGTATTCACAAACCATCCAACCATCCCCCTCATAACCTGTAATGGCAGCTGAGCCAGAATCTGGATGGGTCTCCTAAACCAAATAGTGCATACTCTAATTGGGACCATGTACTGGGGAGTACCCCTTATTGTTGAAGGGCATTTCAGCCCCATCAACAGTAGGCATGTTGGAAAAAACAAAGAATAAATGTTTTCACTTATTATGGACATAGGGAAGAACATGAAAAAGGATGGAATGACATTGGTAAATTAGAAAGAATGGCTAAGCTAGAGGCAACATGAAGATGGTGGTTAAAACATATACATTATTTTGGAAGGCTTTAGTTGCAAAATGTCTTTGGAGGCTTCTACATAGTGAGGGTGTTTGACACAAGGTTGCTTTACAAGAATGCATGGACTCTTTTCCTTTTGAAGTTTGGATTATAACATTAGTAAAAACATATGCCAATGCCTTAATAACTTGGAAATCTCTGGTATTTTCCTTCCCTCTTGTAGGGAGTTGACTGGCATGGAGGATTGACGATGGAAAAAAGGTGAGGTTAGACCCCTACCCTTGGATATGTTGATATTATGGTAGTTGTGGGAGGTATTTACCTCCACGTGTAAACTTGACAAGAGTAGAATGCTCCGAGAAGCAAGAAGAAACCCTAATGAGTTGGCTAATAACCCTAGAAGNNTTGTATTAGGTTATTAGCCTCCAAGAGAAGAAGTTGGCCAGAAGAAATAATATATACTGAACATACAAACAACCATAATGAGAAGTTGGCCTAGGTAGTTAGCCAGAATTACTATAAATACAGGAGGCCAGTCTTCATTCTGGTAGGCAGTCTTAGAATTGCAGAGCAGCACTTGTGCGCACTGCAATGCCCATTTTTGTGTGCAGGTTTGGAGGAGATCTGCCATTGCAGCTAGCAGATCACGTTTGGCTTGGACTATCTCTTGGTTAGGGTTTGGACTATCTTATTAGCTCTTGTTGGTGCGCTACCCTTTGTTTGGCTATCTAGCCTAGGGTTTGCTTCCAGAGTGATTCTCTATCAAGGTTAAGGTGCTCAGAGGGTGGCTTCGGCCTATGGTTGGGTGACAATAGCGATATTGTCAATGGTAAAATAAGCACATCCATTATATTCTAACAGGTTATGGGTCCACACCTCTTTCATTCAGTCTAACCGTTGGAAGGAAACATAGCCATAAGGATATTAAGCTCGTTGAAGAACTGCCGCTAGGGTTTCTAGCAGGAGCAGTTACCAAAGCACTGCAGCTAGGGTTACTAGCAAGTGGAGTTGCAGAAACCCTAATCCTCTCGTTGAGACACCTTAAGTGAAGGGATTGACCTAATTTCTGGATAGATCAGTGCGCCCTAGCCTAGCGCATCTCTTGGTACTCTAAGCAAGCCAAGACGTCAAGTTTGAGTTTTTGGTCAAATCTAGGGTTGACCAAGTCAAATAAGCCATGACCTACTCTATGAAGTCAGAAAACAAGTTAGATGGAGCTTCTAACTTCATAGCATGGAAGACAAGGATTGACCTCATCCTTGCCAAGAATAAAGTACTGGATATCGTGAAAGGAAAGATCGTGGAACCAGAGTTTGAAGAAGGAAAAGAGAAGGAACCGTAAAATGTTGCAGTTATGGAGAAGTTCAAAGACAGTGGCATCAATTCCATGAGTATCATAATGGACTCTATAAAAGACCACTTGATACCCTACATCTCCCATCTTGACTCATCNNNNTCCCATCTTGACTCATCGAAGAAGATGTATGATGCCCTAACAAATCTCTTCTCGGCCAGAAACATTGGACAAATAATGAGTCTAAAGAATGAGCTTCGTGACATGAAGATGAATGATGATGACAACATAACATACTTTGTGAGGATCTCCCAGTTAAGAGATCAACTACAAGCCATTGAAGAGATCATTTCAGAGAAGAAATTGGTAAACATAGTACTCAATGGTCTTCCCAAGACGTGGGATGCATTTGCCGCAAGCATGGAGACAAGAAAGGAGTATCCTGCATTTGAAGAACTTTGGACTTGATGTGCTTAAGAAGAATCTAAGATCAGTGAAAAAGAGAAACCCCAAAAGAAGTACGATGATCAAGCCTTCACAACAAGATTCAAGAATTTCAGGAACAAAAGGAAGTTTGGTTCAAGGAGGAAGACAAATCAAGAGAAAGATATTTCATAAATACAATGCTTCAACTGTCGAAAGTATGGTCACTACAAGAATCATTGTCCCGAGCTAAAAAAAAGGAAGGAGAAACACGAAGCATCAGTTGCCGAAGAAAAGGAACCTACAAAGAAGACTAAGCAGGATGAAAGAGACTTCTTCTTCTGAAGGTAACAATACTCTTCTTAGTTCTTGTATATATCTTGTTTGCATATCTTGTATATCTATCTCTTAGAAGATAATATGTTCCAAGAAGAACTATACTTATGGAAGAACAACAAGATAAGGATTGTTATCATTATACAAGTAAGATAATACACATGAAAGAATGAAATACATCAAACAAATCATGTGGAAGCTATTACAAGATAAGCCGAAATCAGAATCAATCCTGAAGAGACTTAGAAGAAGCAAAGATAGAAAGAAGTCAACAATCAAGAGGAAATTGGAGAAAGAATTATAACACTTTGCATAAGGGAATAAGGATGCAGACGGAAGCGTGGACTCTCCTAGATGAAGGGAGTCGATATATATCACCAAAAAGAAGAGCATGCATTCATACATGAAGCAAGGATTAGGAGGGAGCTAATCCTATGATCCATTGAAGATGATGAAGTATATATCCATGGTAGCAAACATGAAAAGAAGTACGTGTTCAGTTTGACCATAGAAGAAGACTTCTTCGAAGAGAAGCCTTAAAGTATCCCTGGTTGTCCATCCACATCCATGATCCTACGATGAAAGGAAGAAGCTGGAATCTTCAGAGAATGGAATCTATAGAAAACTCCATGGACCCAAGAGCCAAAGAGAAACATAAGGAAGAACATGAAGATTCCAATAAGGAAAGAAGGAAAGAAGAGCCAGAACAACCAGTTATTGTATCGAGAATCACAAGATTACCAGCCTGATATGAATTCACTAAAAACAATCAAGCAGAGGAACTGAAAGTTGTGATGAAGAACAATGTATGAAAGACTTATGAATGTAAGCATTGCGAGATCCATAACTAGAGGTTCTCCCAGATGGAGGGAGAAGACTATGATGATTGCTTGTAAACCAAACATACCTCTACATGAGCCATTATATCGTCCGCAATTGACATCAGATGAATGCAAAAGTTGTTCTCCAGAGCAATTGAACAAAGAGCGTATGAAGAGCAACCTCAAGACTTTGAAGCATACCAGAAAGAGATCCTTGTATGCAGATGAAAGAAGATAACTTGGTGGAGAACCTCCAATGCACAACAGAAGCGTGGCGAAGATTTTCTACAAACAAAGATATTGTATCAGAATGATTACTGAGAAGATCAGGATGATGGATTGCCAATCCATGACAAAGATCTCATGATGACAGAAGAAGTGCCACATAGACATGTTCCAGTTTTCCAACAATGATATACTTTACTGATCAGAGCTACATGAACCCTTAAGAGAAAACCAATGTTCCAGACCGAAGTACATTTGTGAAATCAAGCATTACATTATCCGTGATGAAGTCCAGAAAGGAGAAAGTGGTTCTCCAATACATATCTCCACAGATGAGCAGATAAGAAAACATTTTGGTAAATCTTATGTCCAAGATGAAGGAGTTTGCGTACTCAAGTGTAACACACCCACTATCATAATTTAAAATTTTTGGGGTTAATCTCCCACAAATGAGAAATCTCCTCCAACCCGTATTAGCAAAATACCAATCCCTGACTCTATACCAGGATTCGGGGTTCCTCCTATCGAGGTTTTGACGCCCACGATATCTTGACAACTACAAACACCGATCTCCGATAGTGTTCCTAGCGTACTGGCTTTCCAGGCTAAATCCTGGTCAATACGACCACAACGTTCACAGGACCACAACCTTAAATCTTGTCGGGGCTTGACACCTTTCAATGTCATGGCGCACAAGACCCATGGACCCTCGACGCGTCTTTTCGCTGACTAGCCCCCTTGGTTATACCATGGTTCATGTGACCACTGACCATATGACTATGGTCATATAACCTTCCATCGGGGTTTCGGCATTTGCGAGGACACGGAACACATATACCCGGGACTCGCGATATCCCGATCCCCGATTCTCTCCTACTGCTCGACACGTGTCCCTTAAATTAACGACTCAGATCTTATCGGGAAATCGCGGATCGCGGTTTCGTTATGTATGAGTCTTTTGTTCCGGAAACCCCGATTTCCCGATCCCCGATTTTACGGGATCTCCTGACACGCATCCTACACAATGGACGGTCCAGATCTGTTTGGGAAATCGCGTATCGCGATTTCGATGCGTAATGGTTCTATACTCCCAAAATCTCCGATAGTAAAAATCCCGACGCTCCCCAACGCTGACACGTGTTCTGCCGAGATCAACGGCTAGGATCCATTCTCAGGATTTCGAGGACTATGAGGTCTCGTTTCACAGACTCAACAAAACCCCGATGACCCTGTCGTCCCGATGACGTCCCCGGGATGTTGACACGTGTCCTTCCGACGATCGACGGCTCCCGTTAATTCGGGAAATCGCCGGTCGCGGTTTCAAAGAGTGTAAAATTCTTACCTCACCAAACTCCGAATGCCGAAACCCCGAGGTTCCGGATTCATGCCACCTGTCCCCGCAGACGAACGACTATGATTGTACCGGGGTTTTCCTACGGGTTTCCCGACTCTTTCCGGGTGCTTGACACGCGTCCCCCCCCCTACAGCTCCGTCCTCCTCCACTTATGGACTTGACAGCTGGCTCCCACTCATCGGAGTTTCGCGGCTCGCGACTCCGTATGGCAAGAGTTTCTTGCATTCGGAAACCCCGATATGCCGAACCCCGACTCCCCGATCTCCGACTCTTCGGGATCCTCTGCCGCGTGTTCTGGCTGAAATCAATGGCTAGGATTTCTTTCCTGCACGCTAGGGTTTAACTCCGGTGCGACTTCCCGAAATCGGACGGTTATCGGGTCTATGGTCTAAGATCTGACAGTTCAGATCACTTCCCCTTGCATGTTCCCCCTCCAAAGGTTATACTCCATGCAACTCCTCCCGATCCAACGGCTGACGGGAATGTGAACCGAGATCTAACGGTCCAGATTCATTTCTTTTGGGTTTTGGGATTTACGATCCCAACTTCTCATTGTTCACGATGAGGGAGGGCAAGGCACGTAACGCTTGCGTTACTTTCTTAAATCTAATGGTCATGAATGATTATGGTTCCTCCGACGAGATTTCATCCATCGACTGGTCATTCCTCACAACACTACTAACCTGGAACCTTAAGAGAATCGCTCCTCTTCGTGCAGGGTCGGTAAGGCCTGTACGTTCAAATTCTTGTTCTGGGTTCTTAGTGAACCTTTCCAAGTAGGCAATCTCTGTGAAGAGATCCCTACCGGGGCATTTCCGGAAGCGGATAAAGGAAGACAGCTTCCCGAGAAAGACTGGACAGGGTGAGATACATTTATCAAGCGAGCCGAGCACGGTCTCCCCGATGCTAAACATATATATCAATTCCTTCATATCACACTCTACGCGAACAGTCTTATGCGGGAATCATTTATAATTTCACCATTCTATAAGCAAATATCTACTCATGATCAATTTCTGCACAGACAATCTTATACAGGAAATAGTTACAATTGCACAATTCTATGAACATGTGTGACAGCATACAATTTCGATATGCAACATAAGCAAAATACTTATCAGAAGTAATTATAGCAATGGAAGCGACTCCTGAGAGGGGTGCTCGTTTCCTCCCAACCGTAGGCGTAGCGACTCCAAATGGATTTACCACTAGCCACCCCCGAGCCGAGACCACGATGTTCTGAGACTTGCGTCTTTCTGTCTTCCAGTGTCCAGGAGCAAAGGTTGCAATCCTTTCCCTGCGATCACTCACTCTGCGTAGAACCGCTAGAGTTCCCCTCGCGTCTGCTTCTTTTCAATCGTTTTAGCCGCACGCCATATCCTCTCGCGAGGTCGCGTGTGGCACGATTCCCCTCGCGTCTGATCGGGCCTGACGGCTCCCTAAATGGGCGGTTCACCATCCCATCCACCATTAAGCTGTCCACCCACCACCCTGCGAGGCATTAGATTTGAAGCCAGCGAGCCGCTTTTGGTTCTCCGGGCCAGTGGAGTCCAAATACGGTCTTTTTTTTTAATTCTCGGCGGAAGTTAACGCCCCTTTTTCAAGGTGCCCTCCACCACCATCGTGGTCTCTTTTCCGCACATCCCCTCTCAGCAGTCCTGCAATATAATTTCATAATGTTATTTACATTCATCGACCTTCTTCATAAGGTCCACTCACATCATTCACACGGATGAGTTTTGCCATAGTCCTCGGCTAGTTCAGTTATATTTACAATCTGGGGGAAACAGGGTGTTACATCAAGCTGGAGCTCGTGGAGACGACTTCCTTATTAAAAAAAAAGGAAGAGATGACTCCTAGGTTGGGAGGGAGCACTGATGTATTATTGATTGATGGACAGTCATTTTTTAATTCGAAAAATGGTCCATGATGAGAAGATTCTTTCCAGTTCGGAAAGTGGATTGAGATTTATGACCGACAAACATTTTTTAGTTCGGAAAATGGTCCAGATTGTTGATGTACCATAGACAACGACTTCCCATTGTGATTAACATGGGAAATGGTCTAGGGCAGTCTCTCTTCTTGAGGGTTACTCAAGAAGACTGGCCCGCCTCGCTAGACATCGATCTCCCATTATGGTTAACATGGGGAATGGTCCATTTTGGAGGTTGGTGCAGAACAATCAGTTCCTTTGGAAATGGTCTGGACAGTCATTCCTTAGGACGGATTCATTCTCTCCAGGTTGCACTTTGTTTAGTGTTGGAAAAATGGCCCAGGGTGGGGAATGGTCCAAGTTCAGCAATCAGGGACAAACATTCCTTAGGGCAGACTCATTCTCTCCAGGTTACACTTTGTTTAGTGTTGGAGGAATGACCCAGGGTGGGGAAAGGTCCAGGCTCAGAAATCAGGACAATTATTCTTCCTTGCTTGAGAAGAATAGTCCAGATAGCTCATCATTGATGTCTTACCTTTTTAAGGGCATATACTCTTCCAAGATCTCACAGATGTGAGTGGAAGAATGGCCCAGATGATTTAGTTTATATCATAACATTGTTTCTGTGCAGGTTAATATTAGATGATTGTTTTGAAGACCGTGGTGGATGTGTTCCACTGTTTGATCAAGTATCTGTGTGATACTTGGTGTGGTAGTATACCAGTAGATTGTAGTTGTGTACTACTATGGATAGGCATAGTTGTGTTCTATTGAATGATATTGTTCCAATTAACTTGAAGACTATCATCAGTGTTGAAAATGATTATCAGCTAGATGGATGATCAATGAACATAGATTTCCTAGACAGAAAATGGTTCAGAACATTTATTCTTCTAGATTAGAAGAATGGTTCTTGTGTCACTCTATGGAGTGAGCATCATGTCTGATTACTCAGATAGAGTATGGTTCCGAGAGATGATGCAGTCGATGACACTGATGGTGATGATGGTGCTCATGATCTAGTCATGAGATAGTCTATACAACTATGTTGATGCTACCGGGTGAATGGTATGTTTTGTGCTCAAGACCATTACCTGTAATACCTCCTTAGCTAGGAGGGAGTGTTGATATTATGGTAGTTGTGGGAGGTATTTACCTCCACGTGTAAACCCGACGAGAGTAGAATACTCCGAGAAGCAAGAAGAAACCCTAATGAGTTGGCTAATAACCCTAGAAGACATGTCGGCTCAAGAAATTAGGTTATTAGCCTCCAATGGAAGAAGTCGACCAGAAGAAATAATATATACTAAACAGACAGATACCCAGAATGAGAAGACGGCCTAGGCAGTTAGCCAAAATTAATATAAATACAGAAGGTCAGTCTTCATTCTGGCAGGCAGTCTCAGAATTGTAGAGCAGCACTTGTGCGCACTGCAGTGCCCAGTTTTGTGCACAGGTTTGGAGGAGAGCTGCCATTGCAGCTGCTGCAGATAGCAGATCACGTTTGGCTTGGACTATCTGATATTGTTGGTGTGCTATCCTCGGGGAAAGGAGTGCTATCCTTTGTTTGGCTATCTAGCCTAGGGTTTGCTTCCAGAGTGATTCTCTGTCAAGGTTAAGTTTCTCAGAGGGTGGCTTCGACCTATGGTTGGGTGACAATAGCGATATTGTCAATGGTAAAATGAGCACATCCTTTATATTCTAACATGATACTACCTTCTTCCCCAAGGCTTGATATTTATAATGAGTACCCTTGGCATTATTGTTCTTGCCAAAGCAACAAATCTTATGTACACCATTGTATAACAACAAGGATGGAAGAAGGTAGAGGAACTTGGTTTAGAATGCATGCTAGCAACGGGTTTGTTGAGATTCACTAAGAGGCTATCATAGGTTCATATTTGATTAAGCATAGAAGAGGACTCATTAATCTGGTCCAAAAATCTATCTTAGGGTAAGTAAACTAGAAAATTAGGGTGTATAAGGCCATGTTTGTGGAAGAAAACAAGGATGAAGTTTGGTGGTGGAGAATTTGGAAAGTAAAGGCACTAATGAAATCTAGAATCTTCATGTGGTTGCCATTGGCTAGAGAAACCTTGACATGGGATATACTTGGGAAAAGAGAAAGGCACAAACCTGATATTTGTAACATGTGCAAGAATGTTGGTGAAGACATTGATCACTTGTTAGTTCAATGTGATTACACATAGGAGGTATGGAGTTCTATGTTGGGTCTAATGGAGCCAAGGGAAGGTGGGATGAGGGTTCACTGCTTGAATGCATGAAGAAATAGCTTGAATAAAAATACCTTAAGCAATTCAGAGCTCTACCCTTAATTGTATCATAGTGATATGGTTAGCCATAAATGCACACATTTTTGAAGGCAAGGAATCCCCTCCTTCCAATTGCATCATCAAATAAAGTTTGATTTTGAAGGAATCAAACAAGCCCCAAAAATCAAAATGCCAAGAAAGGTAGGAAAACCAAAGATAGATAATAATAAGGCATGGGATTTTTTTTTATGGTGCAGGCAAAGGAGGGCCTAGTTTATGTGGTGCTGGGGGGTGATATATTTCTTAGAATCACACACAATTTTATTCAGAGTAGGACTAGGGGAAGGTATTAAAAACATTGTATAATGGAAGTCATTGGCAATATTGTCGAGATTGGATAAGGAAAGAGTCATTACTCACATTTAGGTGATGGGGGAATTCAATTTAGTTATTAATTGGGTAAAATGATCCATTGGAATGAAGAACCTTATATTGAGTCAATTGCTTGACCAAGTGAAGGAACTAATAGCTTCCTTCTCATTCATTTCAATTTCACACATTTATGAAGAGCTTAATATGGAAGCATACTCATAATCCAAGAAAGCTCTAGAGATTCCAAAGGGTACATGAGAGATTAACAAGGAGGAGCTAGGGTAACCCTCCTAGTTTCTTTGAGATCCCTATATGCCCGACATACTTTACTTTTCTGTAGTGAACAATCATTTTTTTTAGATACATCAACTATCAAATTTTTTATATGACGGTGAATTTGGTTGAAAGACTTATTTTAGTTTTTAGATATATGGATGATTGTGTGTAATAGTAGTATATCTTCATGAAGTTTTATTTTTTATGATAGCATGGATATGAAATTTCACTCTAGCTTCGTGTTAGAGATGATAAATATAGAGACACGGGTTCTTTAAAAATGTCAGTTGTTTTCATAATGAAATATAAGTTTACAATTTTTTCAAAGAAAAAAAAAAGAAATATAGTTGTTACTAAACAATCAATCTCTATCTCTACTTCTAGAAATGATCAAAACAATTGCACATTATTATATTTCATTAAGATTTTAAGAATTCAGTAAAGGATGAAATCAAAATAACTAGTTATGAGTATCACCAAAACCATATAAAATAATATATTATATTTTTGAATCAAGTGTAACTTGAGTGGGCCTAATGGTTAAGAGCATGTGTTTCCTCCTTGGAGGTCACATGCTCAAATCCAGAGGGGGGTAGGGTATGTATAACCCCCTAGACTTTAGCAGTCAAATCGTTGCACGAAGGGGGTCCCTTGTCCCACAAACAAGGGGGTCTCGTACACCAATTTGGTGTCTGACTTGGTTGTGACCTTAAAAATAGATTATTATTATTATATGGGGAAGGGTTCTCGACACTTAAAAATAAAATTATATCACAATAATCCATACATTTACATGCCCACACTATAACATTGCATTGTTTCAAGGATCCATGCATTTGTAATTGAAACACTGATTGTACAACAAAATAGCTTAAATGAATGAGCAATATTTCTATGTATTCTAAAAAGTTAACCTTGAAGTGTAAGTGAGCTATGGATCAAAACCATAGTTTAAAATAAATTTATCTTTGGTAATTTAACCAAAGTAGGATTCAAGTCTGCAATAACATTTGACAAGATATGTAATGACATGAATTTGGAGTAACATAAAATAGTTTGATTAACATGGAATGCAAAGCTTGGGTTACATAGATCTCGTTGAAGGTTATCATATATGCTAATAAATTCTTCTCTATGATTAAAAAACAAATTGTTTTCCTTTTATTGAAAATATGAAAGAAGAAGAAGAAGAAGAAGAAGATACCCCCTTGTTTGTGGGACGATGGACCCCCTTCGCGCAACGATTTGAATGCTAAAGTCTACGGAGGTATACATACCCTACCCCCTCTGTATTTGAACTTGTGATCTCTTAGGAGGAAACACATGTTCTTAATCATAAGTTGTTTATGATCTAGAGGTTTATACATTAGCCCTAACTTGGATTTGTCATTTATTTGAGTCTTATGCAAAGAAAGATAGCCTATGAACTTATCTGTGGGAATTTTAACTCGGAAGATCATTGGAGATCTCTTTTTAGGGTTACATTTTCCAATAAGAAAATCCAAGTGCTAAAATCACAAACTAGGCAAGTGGAGTCTTTACATCATTCTAACCCTATTAATAAAAAGCTCTTCTCAAACCATCAAACTTTGCTTGAATATCCGACCAAAGACAAATTCACTCAAGGAATTAACCCTAAAAGTGTTCCCAGTGTTAGGAATAATTAGACAATAACATCTAGAGCTGAATGATTTTTACCTGGAAGTATGGGTGGTCGAATAAACCCTTGGCCAATATGTAAGAACATTAGTTGCGTCATCGTCGGAAGGTGGAAATTGAACCTCGGAAACTAAAAATTCCTTCCATTGGAAAGGTTTTCTTGTGACTAGAGTTTCTCACATAGGTCTAGATCCATGGTGGGCAACTTACCTTCCTTAACATATTATTTACAACAAACATGAAATACATAAGTGAAGTCGATTTGAAACCCCACTTCCATCCAATACCCAATAAGCTTCAATAAATAACTTAGAGGCATAATGATGTACCTTAAGTCTTTATTGTACATGTTATTGGAGGATACACACCAATGTGGTTTACTACAAGTTGTCGTCCTCCATCTTTCTCTTTCGCCAACAAAATGTCAAATTTTGGGGGCTACAACCACTTGTCTTTGCTTGGCCTCGCAAATACACGAATAAACAAATGAAGTTGGAAGCCTTGGATTTGCATTAAAATTCAAGAAGGGAATTAGCCATACACAAATAGGAAAAGTAATTAAATAACCAAAATGAGCCACCACAAGACACTCACCATAGGAAATAATAGCCCCGAAGGATAAAAATTCAAACATAAACACAGAGCAAATCCAATTGCAAGAAACAATAATTAGAGAATTTCACCACCAAGGCAACCTAACCCAGAGAAGTGATAACCACGATGTTTCAACATAAACAAAAGCAAATCCAATTGGCACAAGACAATCACCACATTCACCACCAAGGTGGCCACATTCACTAGCAAATACAACCGCAAAGCCAAGCTCCTATATAGCTAACTAATCACATGGTTTTCACTCAATGAACCTGTGACATAGCATCTTCGTTCATGGGATATTAAAGAATACCTCTAATTTCACTAGACATTGATAAATACCTCCAAAATTCTTTTTGTTGAACACCCCTCCCAATACATCTTTCCAACAAAAGAAACACCTATTTTTACTAGATACCCTTTTTTATAGCCCCCAATACCTATAAACTCCCTAAGACCTCACACCCCCCCCAATACCTACAATATATTGACTTTATTTTTCACAATTTGAAAACCCCCTTTATGAATGAATGTGATAAGATATCAATCAACAAGGTGAAGCCCTCATGCAACTAATAGGGCCTCGTGCTCATCCATAATGGAAGAGCCATCTCACAATCATTGGTGACAATGGAGCATGTAGAGGAAGCCTGATCGCTCTTCTACAACACACCATCTCTTTTGTGAGAATATGCTCATGACAAGTCACTTGTTTGCTTGATTTTGGACCGATTTCATCAACAAGAAAACCACCTTTTGCCCCCTCCCCCTTTACTTCATTTTCTCTACATTCTTCATTCTCATTACTCCCTTGTTTTCTTTGTTTGTATTTGTACATGTGTAGTTCATAGAGACGGGGCGTAAGTTGATGAAAAGGTTTAGGCAAGCCCACACGACTACGTGGAAAGAAATTATGGAACAATTTATAACTTTGGAAGAGGGGATGAGGGTGATCGGCTTAAAGAGGCCCTTTTTCTTAGGTGAGAGGATGACCTTGCCAGATGTGCCTCTTGTGTCACGAGTCTCTTGGCTACCCTCATTTGAAGCCCTTTAGGAGTTGAAGTTCCTTGGGATTGTGCAGTGCAACTGTATACACAAATGGTTGGACACCATACTAGAGCATCCCAACATGGTGGTCTCCGTTGCTATTGCCCATTGGCTTTTGTAAATATGTGTCGATATATTGGAAATCACTATTATGGTGGAGCTTCAATATATTAGAGGATGCCCACACCTTTTCAAACATAATTATAATGCCAAGCTCTGATACAACAAACTGGTGCATAGCAAAATACACATGCAATCCCATATACACAAATTGGTACATAGCAAAATACTCATGCAATCCCATATGCAAAAAACAAACAAACTTTGAAGACCAAAAACTAACACTGAACAACCATTACAATGTCATTAACCATTGGGTGCCCATACAATCCCAAATCCAAGAAATATGTATTGCGACTATTATATCTAGTTACACATCCACATGCGATCGCACATAGAACACCCATTAGCTTTTAAAACCCTATTTCCGAACTCGTAAAGTAAATAAAAATTAGTTTTAAAATAGTAACAATTTTAACCATTTTTTTTCCAGTTAACATATATCGAGGGATTCTTGAGGGCACAAGGCCAAGTCAACAACTTGTGAATAGATTATATATAGCCCATCAACAATGAATTCAAAATGAGGGATTCTTGAGGGCACAAGGCCAAGTCAACAACTTGTGAATAGATTATATATAACCCATCAACAATGAATTCAAAATGAGATTTGAATTTAAGTAAAAAAAATAACAACTTTTTCTCACAACTATTAGAACTATTAGAAGTACACCGAATTAACAATAAATAAATTTTTTATATCAAACACAATCTCATATTTTTTTAATTTTTTTTTTATCGTTAATGAAAAAAAAATAAAAAATAAAATAAAATGTCACGTTTTTAGACCAATAAAAATTGAAAAATGAAAAAAAATGTTCCATTCATATTTTTAGATGAATCAAAATTGAAAAAAATTCAAAAGATATATACTTTAGAATGATTTTGAAATAAATCAATTTATGACGATTACGAAAATCAGTCACAATTCACTGGTCTCTGCCGTAGGAGGTACGGACTAAAATGGTCTCTGTTGGTGGGCGGCGGGGACTGAAAATCAATTAATTATTAATTTGTATGTAGAATATGTGAACTAAGTGATAGAGGTATAACAGAACAAGCATTGCTCGGTTGAGTCTTGTAGCGTCTGGTAGCCGCGGAGGTGGTATTCATCATCTCAATTAGAAGCCCTTCTTCTCAATTCAGAATTGTCACGCAGGTACGCAAAATAGACTAATTGTTCTCATCGAGTTTGATTTGTGTTATAATGCCATCTCTGGTTAAATTCAAGTATTATTCCTGTTATCGCCAATTTCTTTGTCCCGTTGAATTCGTAGTAACACAACAGCGGAATTGTTCAGAAACCCTTGTTCTTATGTAATCCTTCATGCGCCCATCTCGGGAAAGCAGCTTTCCAAAAACAAAGATTAGGCCTTACTACAAACAATTATAATATACCTTGAAATGGTGATCCAACCCCCTCTCTATTGTCATTGCAAATTAAATGCTGAAGCTGATCAAATAGGGTTATGCTGGTTTATTCATTATTTATTTTCAGTCATGTATTTCTGCGGACAAGATGACCTAGCTGTTAAATGAATGTCCATGCCTTGGAGCTATGCCCTTTATTCTATATTTTAAATGCGAAATCTTCAATCGTTAGCGTTATTGTAGCTGTTTCTTCTTCTTTTTCTCTTTTAGCTTTTTCTTATTTTATTTTTTCAATTTGTTTGTGAATTGCTTGAATTTCAATTAGGAGTTGATGCCAAGGGTAGGCTGTTCACTTGGGTTCTATTCTTGCAATGGTCTACCCCATCCACATGGCATGAATATCAAAGGGATGGGTCCAGGTGCAAGTCCCCAGCAATTTTGGCAGAATAGATGCCACTCAGACTTGGCACCTAGGTTGTAGTAAGTCCGCTCTTTGCTGGGCATCCCTCGGAGCATAGTTGCAAGATTTGAATATGAATACAATTTCAAATACAATTCGGTATATAAAAAAATATTTAACAAAAAAATCCAGTACTGCTCCAATACAGAAGAATACATCTTATTGATAGGAAAATATGAATTTGGTTCCAAATTTTAGAATAATTTTAGTTACAAGAACGCTCAATAAATCAGAAAAAATAACTCATTTCTTGAAAACGTTATGATTGGTTTATATTTATAGATGTCTTAAGTTATTGTTTTAATATTTTTGAGGTTTTTGGGCTGTTTGTATTTTTGGGTTTACGAGTCTTCGGGTATCAATTACATGAGGTATATCAAATAAAAACTTAAAAGTAAAGTTGACTGTACCATATCTGTAATGTACAGAAAATTCACCGAATTTCATTCTATTGCCGAATTTCCGTACAGCAAAGGTCAATACGACTGAATCTTGCTACTATTCCTCGGAGCGTGTTTCCTAAAAGACTTGAAAAAAGGGAGCTTGATCATTTGGGCACGTCGTCTATTTTTGGAATACCAGAACATATATCTGAATCAATAATGTCATAGCAACAGCTGAGTGAGCTGAAAGGGATTCTTATATTTTTTGGAACTAAAATATGTGTTTAGCCATGATTCACATTGGTTTACCAATTGCGGCTGCTAAATTGCTCAGAAATCATATTTTCTGACATTTGTTGGGGTCCAGTGATGATCATAATCAGACAATAGATGCTATCCAATACAGGAAATCATAGGTAACCTATGTTTTCCAACTACCATCCGTGAAATATTTTCCTCTACTCAAATTAAACCAATATTACGGCTCAGCTAGGAACAGTTCATTTGATGACGGTGTTCACCAGTTTTCTGCCTGGGCATGCCATTTGTGCAAGGATTCTGGTTGGAATGTCATTTATCCAGGGATCCTGTCTGGAATGTAATCAGTTGAGGTCAGAACTAATTATCTGGTCGAGTATGGTGATTCTTTACGTTGGAAGTTTATTCAATGTCAGATTTAGGAACAACAATACACAATTTTATTTTTAGTATTCTTAGTCAACATGATGAAAGGCTTTTAAAGCCTCGGAAATGTATTTTTGGTGCTTATAAGCACATTTAGGGCACCTAAATGTCCTAGAAAGACTGAAATGAATAGGTACAGCTAACATTTGTATACTTTTGAAGAAAGGTTGTGTAGAGGAAAGTTCCTCCTGCAGCTACCAAAACATCAACACTCCCTCTTATCTAGGGAGGTATCTTTCATGATGTCTTCTTCTGGTAGTCCACTGACTACTTTGTAATCAACTAGTAACACACAACTACTACCATGTCATCGGTAGCTTGAATCATCCGTCACGGTCTCCAAGACTATGTTGTAATCATCCAATAGCACACAACTACCCATATTGTCCAATAGTACACAACTACTGCCGTAGTTCAGTAGTACACAACTATTTCCATAGTCCTTCTGGCTGTGCTGCGATCAAACAGTAGCACACAACTACTTCCAAGTGGTTTGGTAGTCTCCATGGCAATCAACTAGTAGCACACAACTACTACAATGCCATGATCCATCCAATCTGTTGTCAAACCATAGTAGTACACAACTACTATCTAGTGGTACACAATCACTGCCAGTGGTACACAACCACCGCTATAGCAGTACACAACTATTGTCCAGTGATACACAATCACTGCCAGTGGTACACAACCACCGTAGTAGCACACAACTATTGTCCAGTGATACACAATCACTGCCTGTGGTACACAACCACCGTAGTAGCACACACCTACTGTCCAGTGATACATAATCACTGCGAGTGGTACACAACCACTGTAGTAGCACACAACTACTGTCCAGTGATACACAATCACTGCTAGTGGTACACAACCACCGTAGTAGTAAACAACTACCGTCCAATGACACACAGTCATTGCCAGTGGAACACATCCACCGTAGTAGCACATAACTACTGTCCAGAGACACACAGTCTCTGCCATAGTCTCACGACTATGCGTGTGATGTTTCTTCTCTCATCGGGTCCGGTAGTGCATTACCCCCTCAGTCACCTCACATGACTGATCTAGGCCATAGGGGTTAGCCGACAGGAGGAGAAACAACACACCTCCCTCTCAACGAGGGTGGGCATTCTGCATCACACCAAGTGAGATCGGAAGAGCGTCGTGTAG
>CBVK0102506031.1:0-14021 GCA_900067695.1 Picea abies
AATCCAAACTTTGGAAATAAACAATAGCATCATGCAGTACCAGTCCCTCAGAATCCATACACGCAGTATCCTCCAAATATGTAACAATTATTTCCTGGTTTTACTCCACCTTCGTTACCACCTATCCCACAAAACCCTCAACAACCTCAGAATCCACCACATCCTACCATTTTTCCCGCTCAACCCATTCCAAATCCTAACCACAGACCACCTCTACCACTCCATAATGCTAATTTCCAGAATTATCCAGCTTACAACATAAACCCCATTTCTATACAATAAGTACAGCTGAGATCTCGAAAGATTTTAAATAAAAATCAGCCCATAACAAAAACAACACCAAAGGTAATTATTGAAGAACAGGAAGATGATCCTACTGATAATTTATCATATGAGACACCCCTGCAAGCTGTTATCATTCCAAAAAAGAAAGAATCTAAATCACAACATAACACACAAACTTAGGTTCCCAAAACACTTCCTTTTCCTGAGAGGTTACTCATTGAAAAAACAATTGTACACTCTGAGTTTGACATTATGACTGAACTGAGAAATGTTTGTGTTAAGATTTCATTGTTACAGGCCATCAAAGATATTCCCATCTATGCCAAAACCATCAAAGAACTCTGCATTAAGAAACCAGGTCAGAAACAAAAAGATCCACCCACAATACATCTAGTAGGACAACTATCAAATTATATTTCTGAAACACCTAAAATTGTAAAGTATGCCAACCCAGAGAACCCAATAGTTTCAGTGACCATCAACAATGTGTTTATTGGTAATAATTTAGTGTATTTAGGTGCAGCCATTAATATAATGACCAGCAACACAGTGGAACTGTTGCAATTAAATCAACTTATGCGCCCTACTCCTATAGTTCTTGAACTGGCTGCCAAAACCACTATAAAACCTGCTAGAGTTCTTGATGACATCCTTGTGACTTTAGCCTCGTGGGAATATCCTGTTGACTTAATGATTATTCATTCAAAGGACCCCACAAAAGGCCATCCAATCATTTTAGGGAGACCTTGGTTGGCCACAGCCAATGCTTTCATAGGATGTTGTGGGGGAGATATGTTTATCTCGAATGCTATTTCTTCACAGAAACTTACTCTATTTCCACCTACCCGGCCTGTTATAGAGGAATTATGTTGGTTGAAGTGCCCCTATTTTGAGAATGAAAATGAGGAACCTTTATTTTCTGTTGATGAGTTCCATGCACTCCAAGAACCTACAGAGGATGACATTTTGAGCCAATTTCTTTCTATAATAGAAAATGTTGAGTTCCCACAGACCTACCTTCAATATGATCAGATTTTCAGAGAGGATTTTCAAGAACGAAGTGGGTTATTTTTCTCATTTTCACCATCCATGGTTTTCACTATTTCTGAACACTCAGGGCCATATACCATTCCAGTAGAACTTAGTCCAGGTAGATGTCTATACATCAACTCTGAATTGAGAACCAGTCAACAGGAACAGTTGACAAATATTTTGAAAGAACAGTCAGGGGCTTTTTGTTGGGAATACACTGATATGAAGGGAATACACCCTGACACCTGAATTCATCACATCTACATCCAACCAGGGATAACCCCAGTAAGACATCCACAGAGATGTATGAATCCAATCCTAAAAGACTTTGTAAAAGAAGAATTACAGAAATTGTTAAATGTTGGATTCATCTATCCAATTTCTGACAGCAAATGGGTTTCACCTCTTGTTGTGGTACCCAAGAAAGTGATAGGAAAATGGAGGATGTGTGTAGACTTTAGGGAGCTGAAAAAGGCAACTCTGATTGTAATTTGATTGTAGGTTCGACTTATCCAACATATGAAGTCGGTTTAGTTAGATTGTAAATAATGAGACTAAAAATGGAACCCTTCCTCTAGTTCAGAATTTATTTCGGGTCTGAAAGTGGAACCCTTCTTGTTCCTTTAGAATTTTTTTTTTTTAGATATAGGAAAAACATAATGATTTAATATTTAAGCATATTTGTTTGAAACAATAGTTTATTTATTTATAAACTACCACTCAATTATCTTAATAGTATGGTTTTCCAAAAATAAATTCACAAAAAAACTTTTTATGATTGAGTCAAGAGACATTTTACAGATTAGTATGGAGGAAATGCTCATGTAACTTAGCACATTAAAATAATAATAAAACATTAAAAACCTGCATTATATTTATTCTCAGGATGGGGTGATACCTCGAACAACATGCATTTAAACATGATGTTCATTCTCGTGACCTCACATCCCTCACTCTTTTATGAAGGTATGGAATTCCTTCTATGGGAGATCTCGTCCTATGGGAAACTTATTATATGGAACATCGATGATTAAAGGCTCAGATCCAAGACAATGGATTTGAAAGGTATCACCTTCACATGAATGGATTCTTTTATGGCTTGGTTTGGCACTATTTCTGTCCACCTCTCTACACTTTCAGTCATGTGTTTTCTCATTTCTTTCTTCTCATGATTATTGTCTTCTCTCATGAGGCTTTGTCGAGCCCCTTTTTATTTTCCCTTACTCTTCTAATTGGATCACTTGTCTCCCTCTCATAGAAATGCCTCCGGAGTGAGGGAGGACTCATCGTATTCGCCCTTCCCACAACTCCTTGAATTCTTTTGTTTTTTCATCTCTTCTTGCCTTCCCTTTTGAAGAGGTGCCAAATATTGAGATTGATTGTCGTGATGAGGAGGTTTGGGATAGTACCATTATCGAGAAATAATTCATGTATACTCCTTACGTTGGAAGATAATGGAGCAATATTTTAACCTAATGGATATCAACATTATTGTATATAAAGTGATTATGGGTCCCTTTGTCTTGCGAGGGAGCCCATCATATGGAAAATGCACCCACTCCCCTTCTCAGGTATTGGATTGATGGATTTGCATGGCAGCGAGGATGCTCCAATTAAGACATCAAAATCCAAGCTAAGTATATTGGATTCTTTATTTGATGCATCTTTAATAATTTTGTATATTAGTAAGTTACTAATTCTTTTGTATGTTTGTTACAGGTTGGGACAACAACCAATGCACTTGGAGAAGTGTGCGGCCTATCTAAAAAAGGTATTCAGATTCCATCTTCTTCCACCAGTCCTTTAAATTTCGGTTTTGACTAGACAGGGAAAGTTCTGGTGCTTCGGGAACTCAAAATGTATTGTTTATATCTTTGATCTATGACGGTAATAAAGATGTATATCAGTTTTCTGTCAAAAGACGTGTAGTTTACTATATCAAATGTCTTTCTTTCACAATTGACAAAACATGTATTGGGATTGTTATTCTTTTGTTCGACATAAATACGACACATATAAATTAGTTTTGTTTATACTTGTATATATCTATATTCATATATATAGACTACATTGTTAATAACGTACTACTACAACTATTTTACATAGTTGCAACCCATATCAACTAATATGGCTATACATTTCTTCCATACAGGTTTTTTTTCTAAATGCAATAACATAAGATATTGCAACAACTTTATCAATAATAAAACATCATTAGCATAGTACCAACAATTTAAATACACAATTGAAATACATATCTGAAAGAGTTGATGCTGCGAAACAAATGGAACAATCGCATTCCACCAAATTGTAGAACATAATAACCACAATCACTTGTCCTGATTAATCCCTAGCCTGACCATGAGTCCATAAGGGAAAATTATCCTCCTTAGCTATGGTCACCATCAACAAATCAGAATATGATTTGCCTCACACTACAAGTGCTCATAAAAAAAAATAATTATGAATCCCTCAAAATAATAAGTAGTGTCCTCCCTCCCACATATGCTATATATATTCTTGTGCCTAGGTCTTTCCATTCCTTTACCTCATTGGGGAAATTCATAGCTTTACAAATCCTCGATTTTTAGTGGCTCCTAGTGGTCAAATTCAAATTCTTCCACCTGTAAAAATCAGCCCTCGGTTAATTGAAATATGTTCCCCACTCATGGAGTCATGGTCAAATATTTTTTAACCTCGATGTTCCATATTTCTTCCATCATTTAATTTATTAAAATTTTTCCATAAATGGAAAATTATTTCCAAATCCAAATTTTCCAAAAATGGAAATTTATTTCTAAATTCAACTTAGCAATTTTTTTTCTAAAATTTGAGGATATTACATCCTCTCTGTCTTAAGTAAAAAACTGTCATCGGTGTTCGTTCATTTATTGGAATAGGATTGGATAATATTTCATCATATCTTCTTCCAATTCCCAAGTGGCCTCGTGAGGACTAAAGTGCTTCCATTGCACTTTTACCTGGGCGATGGCTCTGTTCCAAAGTATTGTTTCTTTCCTGTCCACTATGTGAAGAGGTTCTACTTGGAACTCTCCTTATGGTTCCACATGCACCATGTTCCAATCAATAATGTGAGTATGATCATGAATATACCTTTAATTAATGAAAAAAATGGTGGTTTAAGGAAAACCCCAAACCAATGTCACTTGTTTTTCATGGTCATTTGCTTCTACACAATTGATAGGTCTTTGAAACTTGAAGTCTAACTGTGATTCATTCATGTCGTTCCCCCATGGGCAAGGTGAGAATATGTAAATCCTTTCATTTGAATATGGCTTTATGTTTGAGAGTGACCAAGCGGAGAAGTTCTAATACTACATGAGATGATTCTCGTCTAGATCGTGAGTTGCATACCCATTAAAAGAAAATCATGCCTACATTAAAGGGATGCAAATGATCTTAACCGCTATCAACATTAAAAGATCCAATTAGCATTTTTTCTAAACCACTGCATCAATCAGAAAGTTGGAAGTACTTTTCACCCAACTCCTTCATGATTGTTTATGCAGCAACCACTAGAAGATGATAGGAATGGCGAAAATTATCTGATCTCCTTTTCTCTTATCAAGGTGATGACAATATTAATCAAAACATTCTGATGTTATCGAGGGGTGATATTATGGTGAGAAGGAAGGAACTACTTCCCAAAAACTAATGTTCAAGCCAAAGAATGATGCAAGAATTCGCATCATCCACGAGGATGAGAAGTCACGTATTCTATGGTGCATTTCCTACATATGGTGCCAAAATACAAACCCTCACCAGAACCCTAATCGAAGACCTAATTCATTCGAGACCAAGGACTGCGCAAAAAATTTGAGAATTGAAATGAGAAGGGTTCATTTTGTACAAAGAATGGTTCAACTTAGAATGCATAAGGAGTTTGGGAGAAAAGCAGAACAATGTATAGGCATTTTTACTTCCATAGAAACATATTGGAAGTATTATTGTAACATCATGCCATAATTCCAAGTTGGAGGAGACCCCGACATCACACTAGGCTAAGGATGGAAGACTAATGGAATGTTTATGTACGTGAAGGAAAAATCCCAAGGGAATGAGGAGTTTCACAACAACTCACAACTTTTTTAAGGCCTAAAAGAGGAAATGAACAGTTTTGCTACAACTGACTACTTATTTAAGGCCTAAAATACTATAGGCTTTCATACCAATGTTGGAATATTGGACACAGTAATTGGATAAACGTCAATTGCATTTATTACATGACATGGTACATGTATATATACATTATTGTGACTCTTTGATTTATAACATCCCTTGCACTTGCTATGATTTTTACATGATCTTGACTCTTTCTATTCTGTGATTTTTGTAGTCATAATCGATTAGGTTTCCAACATTTATAGTTGTTGAATTTATATATTTTTAATTAGTAGTGAAAAATAGTACATGAATTTGTGACACATTAAGAACTCATAATCAAAATAAATTGACTACAGGAGATTAACCCAAATTACATGATAACCGAATTTGATCCCTTGGAGTACCAGTTCTGAAAATACACCATCATGCAATATTATCATCTCAAACTATGGAGTAATAAACACCCTCCTGAATATTGGCACCCTATAATGGCTAGGTGGTTGTTGGTGTGGTGTAACATGTGACAAAGGAATGTGGTTCATAGGCGGTCATTTGTGTCAAGTAACCCTCTCTCCCATGTGGATAGACATAAAAAAATGAATAGCCAAAGGTGGGGCCATAAGAAATATAGGTCCATATCTAAAAGGTTCTCACTTACTCATTACACACAATGTCTAGGAAAGAAAACATTAGAAATCCAAAAGACTATAGAAACAAGTAAGGCTATGAGGAGAGCTAGGACCAGTACGGATAAATCTAGTACCAACAACAAATACAATGTATGGTATAAACACATAGCCTATATCACGTAATTTCATTTCTCAATCCATTGGTAGTTGGTTCAATTATGGTATTGTGTTTTTCTAATATTATCTAATACAATAATCATGTTAAGAATATTTCAACCTATAAATATAGACCTTACCATAGATACTGAATTGTTTTCTATTGATTAATTGCTCGTTCAATCAATCTGCTTCTTTTTCTATGTTACTTGTGCTTGTGACCCTTCTCCATAGCTAATCGATTTTTTTAGAGACTTGAGGATTAAATCATTTTGTCTTGGTATGTCCAACACATTAAATCACAATTTCAAAATATATGTTAGAATAATGACATTCTTAAACTTTACACTCATCAACATTATGTAACCATCATCATCATTATTTTGAATTTCCTATAAAAATATCTTTCCATATTTATATTAAATACATTTAACTTATTACCAAACCACTTATCACTTAATTTTAAAATAATTTTAAAATCGTTAAAATTAATATATAACATGTTACCAAACCACATATTAATGATTTTAAAATAATTTGAAGACCATTAATATTAATATATAGTATATTACTAAACCACATATCACTTGATTTGTAAACAATTTTAAAACCATTAATATAAATATAAACATTTTTTTTTCACTTAACTTTTATATAATTTTAAAATCATAAATACAGTAAATGTAATTTTTTTTTTTTTTTCCATATCAATCTTTTGGGACATACTTAATACAGGTAGTGGAACATCCTCTTGATTCTAACATTCCAGTTTTACTTAAGCCCTAATTTATTTTTCAAATATATATACTAATAAAAGTATGAATTTCATTTTAAGATATTAAATAATTTTTTTACCAATTATATTCTAATAATTTGAATTTTTTAATAAATTATGAAAATCTCTATTCTAAAAATACAAAAAAAATATTTTAAAAATATTTAAGTTACCGTGAAAATTTAACTACGTGAACAAATTCATCTAACAACATTTGAAATAGATTACATAACTCATTCAAACCTCCTTCTACAGAGGTCTGCATATCCCAATCGTTACCAATACTCAACCCTTGTAGCCATGTATAAATATCCATACATATGCCACTTTTGAGCCACCCTAATGGTGGAGTGCCGATTTACAACCTGACCGTGTAGTTTCTAAGTACCTTTTAGTTATTGTTTTATTTTATTACCCGGTGGACATAAAATTTGGATTGTGCTCCTTTTTTGAGAGTGGACATGCCACCTGTTATTCTTCTCGTATTTCTCTTGGTGTCTCATTTCATTATTCCAATACCTCACTAATTCATTCCATTCCTGCTATGCCACAATTCTGGTCCTCTAGTCCTCCTATCCTAACTTCGTGGTCTTAGTTAAAATTTAAATCAGCAACATTACTTTGAGTGGGAGGTTAGTTCCATGTTTCCAAAGTGGTTGTTAGTCCACCAGGGGTGTGGGAAGCTAGTCCAACAACCCCCTCTTGAACCTGGGTCATGGCTCCATTAAGATTTTCCATTACACCAAAACCTAGTCCCATGTTCCCAGCGTAGCTGTTAGACCACCAGAAGTGCGATCGTTAGTCCAACACAACTATGATGAAGCACAAAATACATTCACTGTCACCGCCGATGTTTCCATCCAAAAACATGAAAACATAAATATATGATGAAGCATAAACTGCATTTGATAAAGTGAGAAGAAGAGAATATAGAGGAAGAGCAGAGCAGAAATAGAATTTAGTATAATGCCTTGTGATTTGCAAAAAATTGTAAATTCGGTGGAGTTGTATTCTCTTCCTTCATCGGACCTGAGGGCTTTTATATATTTGCCATTCTGTTTTTCAGCTTCAGCTTTGAATTCTTTGAATTTTTCAAAAGTGTCAGAGTTGTGTCTCAGAAAATAGATCCAGATTTTCCTGCTAAAGTCATCAATAAACGTTAGAAAATAAAAGCTACCACCTATTGACTTTGTTTGCATTGGTTCACATAGGTCATTCTAAAAAAGATTGAGATGTTGTTTGGCTTGAGTGAAGGACTATGGAAGACTAGTTCTCTTTTGTTTTCCATGTATGCAAGACTCACATGGGGAATTTTTCTCTTTGAAGATAGGAACACCTTTGACCATGGAGTGTTTCTGTAGAAGACTGAGACTCACAAAGGGTATATGTCCAAATCTTGTATGCCAAACCATAGTTTCATTGGGGGTGGATGCACTTTGTGCATATGTTTGAATCATATTTGCAGTTCTGAGGGTTAGGGGAAACATCCTATTCTGAGTCATGTGGATTTCAGAAATCAATTTTCTGCAGGGGGTTTTATCATATATCCTACAAGATGCTCCCTCAAAAAGTACCTTATAGCCATGTTCAATGAGTTGTTCTACACTTAGTAGATTATGTTTCAGTTCTAGAACATTATAAACATTTTTTATGTCCTTCTTTACATTTTGTTTAGTAAGAATAGGTAGAGTTCCTTTTCCTTGAAATTTGACTAAGGAATAATTTCCAAGTGTAATATCAGATGAGATTGAAGAATCAATGCATGAAAGCAAATCTTTGTTACCTATCATGTGATTGTTGCATCCTCTATCCAACAACCAGAGATCTTTAGGTTGTTCTTCAGTCTCCTCGCATGAGAGAAGCATACCTCCTGAGGTTTCTCTCGAATGATTTGACACATGTGCTCTACCTGAGAGTTGATCTGATTGCTTCTTCCTGCATTCAGATTCACAGTGCCCATATTTTTTGTAGTAATAGCATTGTATGCTTGATTTCTCATTTGATCTTCTCCCTCCGCCTCTTTGAGGTTGGAAATTTTGATTTTTGTGTTGTTTTCTGTCACCTTGGAAATTTTGATTTTGATTATGAACTCTATTACTTCCACTTGAGTGTTGGTTACTTGTAGTACTCCCTCTTCCTTGGTGACCTTTCCCTCTTCCTCTGCCTCTCCCTATGTTGAACGAGAATTGATTTTTGAAGGCATTGATGATTGACTCATTTGTGAGATGCAGTCTAGTCTCATGTGTCAACAGGGAACCAATTAGTTCATCTGTTGAAAAACGTGACAGATCCTTGGATTCAAGGATTGCTATAACAACCTTGAGTTGGTCCTAAATTTCTAGACTTCTCCATCTTTAAAGAATTTAAAAAATTTTGAAAATTTTGTGTTTACCTATTCCTGCATGATTTAGGTTTTCGGATCTTCGCGATTCGAGATTTCGGAGCTTCACGATTTCAGATTTCGCAAGTTTTGACTACGCAAGTATGGCTTTGGCCTTTCGCACTTCGGGAGTTCAGGACTTCTGTATATGAGTCCTCCAATTTCTTGTCTCTCCAACTCCTCGTCACCGAAACACCGAAAGAGCGACCTGTGAACACGTGCCTAATCATTCAAGTGCTACCAAATTTTTGAGCTTCGGGGAATTGCGATGCAAGGAATTCGTTGGTTCTATGTCCCTCAATATGCCGAAATCCTCTTGAATGCCTTTTTGTGATTTTGTGAATCGAGACTTCATGATGTAGGCACTCCACAGGCTTTATGTTCCTCAAAACACCAAAACCCAAAATATATCGGTGCTTATTTCTCTGAATGCCTTTTTGGGGTTTTGCGATTCAGGACTTCGCTATGCAAGAACTCTGCCAGTTCTCTGTCCCTCAAAACACCAAAACCCGAAATACCTTGGCGCCTATTTCTCTGAATTCCTTTTTGGGGTTTCACGATTTGGGACTTTGCGATGCAAGAAATCCACCAGTTCTCTATCCCTCAAAAACACCGAAACCCGAAATATATCGATGCCTATTCCTCTAAATGCCTTTTTGGGATTATGCGATTCGGGACTTCAGGAGTTTGGCTGCAACAATCCTGGGTCCTTCAGACTCCTGTTGTATATATTTTGGTGGACTTTGGGTTCTTTTGTTACAACTGATGGTGTGAGCGAAAATACACGATGATTGTCGCACACAAATTTTGTGTATTTCTGTACCTTAAGTAATGTATGTTTGGGAATCCATACTATGATAGCACCCTCACAAATGTTGGCATTGTTGTTATCGGGTCTCGACACCCAAAGACCAGCCATTTTATAGGAAGCCTCCTCACCCGAGGTTCTTTTTATATGGGAGAGTATCAGAGCGTTGGATTGAATATTTGGAATGTTGTGAAATGCTACACCATAGATTGGAAAACGCTTAGTCATGACTTTCATCCGCGTTCTATTTAATATACTTAGAAGTTTCCTTTTATTCCATCTACACAATCGAGAAACTACTTCACCCAGAACAACAACTTCGCATAGTCTGGTTATTAAATCTATATTTGCTGTCATACAAATTTACAAAATGCATCCAACGTAAGCATTAAAAAATTGCAACTACAATAACTCGATATGGAAATTACGTGATAACTTACTTGAGCTTTGAGCTGCGTTGTTGTCTCCTTTAGATTGCATTGGTTTCCTATGTGCATTTTCAACCACTGCTACTCCCACATCTCCAATGCTTTTCGAGGAACGGGCCATTTCAGCCACTGCTACTCCCACATCTCCAATGCTTTTCCTCGAACAACCCATTTCATCAATCTTCTGTTTTTCTGAATTTGGATGATTTGGTTGAGTTCCCTTGGATGATTTGGTTGATTTCCCTCGAACAGTCCAATTCATCAATCTTCTCCTTTTCTGTATTTGGATGAGTTCCATTGATCATTTAAGCTATCTCTATATATTTATATATTTGTTACAAGTTGAAATTAATGGAATTCTCCTATATAAAGTCTTCTTAATTATATTTATATTTTTGTGCCAAGTCGAAATTAATGGAATGCCCCTCTATATAATGTCCCCTTAAATTGACTGTAATTAGATTGCAGTTTCCACTTATCGAACATATAAAGTCTTAATTAGATTATAGATAATGAGACTAAAAGTGGAACCCTTCCTCTAGTTTAGAATTTATTTAGGGTATAAAAGTGGAAACTTTCGTGTTCATTTAGAATTTATTTTTTTAGATTAGGAAAAAAACAACGATTCAATATTTAAGGATATTTGTTTGAAACAATAATTTATTTATTTATAAACTACCACTCAATTATTTTAATAGTATGGTTTTCCAAAAATAAAATCACAATTTATTTTTTTATGATTGAGTCGAGATATTTTACACACTAGTATGGAGGAGATGTTCATGTAACTTAGCACATTAAGATGATAATAAAACATTAAAAATAACAATAATAATAAAAAATAAAAATTTATGTAGACTCCATTGTATTTATTCTCACGATGGGGTGATACCTCAAACAACATGCATTTAAACCTGATCTTCGTTCTAGTGACCTCACATCCCTCACTCTTTTATCATGGTATGGAATTCCTTCTATGGGGGATCTCGTCTTATGGGAAAATTATTATATGAAACATCGATGATCAAAGGCTCAGATCTGGGACAATGAATTTGAAAGGTATCACCTTCACATGAATGGATTCTTTTATTGCTTGGTTTGGCACTATTTCTGTCCACCTCTCTACACTTTCAGTCACGTGTTTTCTCTTTTCTTTCTTCTCAATATTTTTGTCTTCTCTTGTGAGGATTTGTTGAGACCCTTCTAAGTTTCCCTTTCCCTTATACTTGGATCACCTGTCTCCCTATCATAGAAATGTCTCACAAATGAGGGAGGACTCATTGTATTCTCCCTTCCCACAACTCATCGAATTCCTTTGTTTTGGAATCTCTTCCCTCCTTCCCTTTTGCAGAGGTGCCAAACATTGAGGCTGATTGTCATGATGAGAAGGTTTGGGATAGTACCATTATTGAGAAATAATTCATGTATACTCCTTCGGTTGAAAGGTAATGGAGCAATTGTTTAACCTAATGGATATCAACATTATTGTATATAAACTAATGATGGGTCCCTTTGTCTTGCGAGGGAGCCCATCATATGGAAAATGCACCCACTCCTCTTCTCAGGTATTGGATTGATGGATTTCCATGGCAGCGAGGATGCTCCAATTACGACATCGAAATCGAAGTTAAGTATATTGGATTCTTTATTTGATGCATCTTTAATAATTTCATATATTAGTAAGTTACTAATTCTTTTGTATGTTTGTTACAGGTTGGGACAACAACCAATGAACTTGGAGAAGTGCGCGGACTATATACAAAAGGTATTTATATTCCATCTTCTTCCACCTTACCTTGTGAGTATTCATGGACAGTTTTATGCAGTCCTTTAAATTTCCATTTCGACTAGATAGGGAAAGTTTTGGTTCTTTAAGAACTCAAAATGTATTGTTTTTATCTTTGATATATGATGGTAATAAAGATGTATATCAGTTTTTTGTCAAAAGACGTGTACTCTACAGTATCAAATGTCTTTCTTTCACAATTGACAAAACATGTATTCAGATTGTTATTCTTTTGTTCGACATAACAACAACACATATAAATTAGTTTTGTTTATATTTGTATATATCTATATTCATATATATAGACTACATTGTTAATAACATACTACTACAACTATTTTACATAGTGGCAACCCATATCAACTAATATGGCTATACAGTTCCTCCAAATAGATTTTGTTTCTAAATGCAATAACATAATATATGGAAACAACTTTATAAATAACAAAAAATCATTAGCATAGTACCAACAATTTAAATACACAATTGAAATACATATCTGAAAAATTTGCTGTTGTGAGACAAATGCAACAACCACATTAAACCCAATCGTAGAACATAACAACCACAATCACTTGTCTTGATCAAACACTATCTTGACCATGAGTCCATAAGGGGAAATTATCCTCCTTAGATATGGTCACCATCAACAAATCAGAAAATGATTTGCCTCACACTACAAGTGCTCATAACGAAAAACAATTATGAGTTCCTCAAAATTCTAAGTAGTTTCTTGCCTCCCACATATGTTGTATATATTCTTGTGCCTAGGTATTTCCATTCCTTTCCCTCATTGGGAAAATTCATAACTTTACAAATCCCCGATTTTTACGGGCTCCTAGTGGTCAAATTTAATTTCCACCTGTAAAAATCAGCCCTGGGTTAATTCAAATATGTTCCCCACTCATGGATTCATGGTCAACTATTTTTAATCTTGATGTTCCGTTTTTATTCCATCATTTAAGTTATTAAAATTTTTTCATAAATGGAAAATTATTTCCAAATCCAAATTTTCCAAAAATGGAAATTTATTTCTAAATTCAACTTAGCAAATTTTTTTTCTAAAATTTGTGGATACTACTTCCTCTCCACCTTAAGTAAAACACTTTCATCGGTGTTCATTCATCTATTGGAATAGGATTGGATAATATTTCATCATAGCTTCTCCCAATTCCCGAGTGGCCTTGTGATGCAGGAGCATCCGCAATACGTCATACGAACCAGCGGGAGGAGAAAGAGATTGAACAGCTGGACAAGCCAGCAAACCTTTTTGATTTTGAATTTCACCTTGGCATTGTTGCGCCGTCGTTTACAAAAGGCATTCAAAGCAAGCGCATTTGTAATATAATGTAGATAGGGAGTCATTTAACTGATTTAAATGCTGGTAGATAGGGTTAGATGTAGGTTAGACAGTTTCACCTTTCGAGAGGGAAAACGGAGTATAGACACCCTCCCTTGTATCATTGTATTCATTATCATTCTCATTCATATTGAACAGGAGAAAAGAAGCAGAGAGCAAAGCAGAGAGTCTGGGAAGAACCTCCATGTACAACCATTGAATTAATAGGAAAGAGCTTTGATTCAATTCCATGGACGTGTTTGATCTCTGTGTGTTGT
>CBVK0102506044.1:0-10342 GCA_900067695.1 Picea abies
ATGAAAATTTCATGAAAATTCGACATGAGGTTGATGTGTGGGTGGTGTATTGACATCCAAAGTATTAGGTGCAACTGAAACATTGGGAGGATTCGGGATCACCGGAGTGGGGAACAACCAAACTGGTAATCCAATAGTGAGTCCTGGAAGACTCAGTGTGGCAACATATGGAGGACCAAAGTTTCCAAATGAAGGAAAGGTATAAGGTTCCCCAGGAGAAGGGGTTCCTCCATTGGTACTCCTAGGATTCGATGCCATTATCACTGACTCAACCTAAGGTCCACTAAGTAAAAAAAACAACACACGCTACGAATCTGAGAAGCGATCAATCAAACAAACATTACTACGATGAAACCACTAGTTGGTGATGAAATCCAATGTCGCAAGATCAAAATAGGAAGGGGAGTGGATAGAGCGGGTGGATTAGTTACATTGGCGACCTGCTAAACGGACTTACGCCTTGGTGCAAGATTCCATGCAGTAATTGTGGATTTACCTTCCAAGGAGCCCGAGTGAGTTTGTCCAACGTTTGTTCCAGGTACAGTGAGACTTCCCTTCACCGTCACCTTGTGTGAGACTCTAAAGATTGTGGCTACTAAGGTCACCAACTCGTAGTTATCCCCTGGGTGGGTACAGTCGACAGTCCAGTCGGAACGTATGGGCAAGATAACAAGTCCAAAATCAAACCAAAAGGCTCCCACATATAATCATGGGTATACCTTCCATTGACCCCCAATATACGATCCAAACACTACAAATAGTTGGACCACGAAGGGATAATCTCCGTAACTCACCCGAATGTGGCCTCGTGCGTAACCCCTGTGTGAGAGGGGGATCCCAGCAAGCCAATATGACAATTGGATTTGACTCTCCCTACCGCAAGATACTAAGTTTGTTTGATAGATTTGGAAAGTTATCCTTTCAACCTATTCCAAAGCCCTACACCTTAAACTAATGTAGGTTTGCTAACAAAGATGTAAAAAGTCTGATAAATTTTAGTTAAGCATTGATTTTAATGGCTGTTGTTTACTCAGAGGGTGTACGAAAGTGAAACTGATGGAATGATGACTCAATTCCCAAAAATATGCATGAAATATGATAAGCAATCATTTCTTTTCAATGAATACCTATTTAAGGGAAAGAGGAAGAGTCGTGTTCTCTATCAAACACTTGATAAGGAATGCCCTTAATCAACTTTGTTCTTAATCAAATCCAATATGATGCTACAAAATTTCATAAATGCAAACTAATCATTAAGATGTACTTTTGTCATTTTCATGTGAATGATGATCAATTCAATGAAAAACTTGTCCTACCAACTACCCTTTCAGATCAAGGAGATTCAGACAAGAATATGCAGATTTCGCACAAACAACACACCCTTTTTTTTGCGATCAAATAAGAGAAAGAAAACCAAAAATGCAAAAGGAAGGAGAAAGAGATTGGATCAGATGACCTCAAATAACCAAATGAGAAGAGTCATAGACTTCTAATGTCCTTCACTAGAGTTCCCGCTCAGTCGGATAGGAGAGAAGAAAGCAGGGGATCGATTTCAAGCTCTCAATAGAAAAAACTAAAAAAGAATGAAGAAGGGCATACAATATAAACAATAAGGTGTTTAATTCTTAGGAGGAATCATGTAAAAGGTCAAAGGAAGACTCATTGGATCACAAAGCAGCTCAGCAAGTGAAGAAACAAGGTCTGGACCTCCAAAAAATGCAATTTGTGAAAAGATTTTGTGCAAAAAGGGGCTAGCGCTCTGGTGTAAGTGAAACTAGGGAATTATAACACTCTGTCCAACACCTTCAGGGAGTGTTGGCACTCTTCTAACATGGGTAGGGGGCGCCAGGCTCAAAATACTCACAAAAAGTCCAAAAAACCCAAAATTTCAATGGAATTGTTTGCAATCAAGCTGAGTGTGATGGAGTGAAGAGTCAATCAGCAAATGAAATCAGATATGAAGGGGTGAACAAGGCCTAAGAAAACAAAATGTAAGACAAGGTCTTATGAGGAAAAATCAAAACTAAAAGTTTCGATTCAATCTCCCCAGTGGAGTCGCCAATTTTTGTTGAAGGAAAATCTCCCTGCAGACAGGTAGATCTCCTCAAAGAGCTAGACTCTTAACTCTAAGACAAAAAATGATTATCATGGTCACTAACTTCTTTTTAGATCTATATGGACTAGTGTGTGAGAAGGAAGGAGAAAAGAAGTACCTTTTACCGGTGTTTGTCCCTGCACGCTCCAAGTTGAGCTCCAATCTTTCACTCCTTAATAAGCCCTGTGGACAAAAAACGTACAGCCACTTCCTACTCTATCAAGATTAGTCCGAAATAGGTCTATCTACTAAAGAGACAAATTCATGTGATATTGAACATGAATTAGAAAGAAACAGGCCAAGCAAATTATATTAATGAGGAAAAAACATTGCTTACATCCGTAGATGGATTGCAGCAGTTTCGCCAAGTCCTCCTTGTCTACCCCTTGCTCGAAAGATCCACGATCTGGATGATGATAGCTTCACCAACTGCTCCCTATAAGATCATAGGTCTCTTGCTCCCAAATTATCTTTGTTCCAGTACCACTTATAAGATCATAAGTTTGGTGTGATTCTCCCTTTCCAGTCCTCCCTTTCACCATGAGAAAGCTTGCTTATATAGCCTTGGAGAGGCTTTAACCACTTGAGATATCCTTGGGGAAGTTGAGGATTTTCCTCCTTCAGTTGAGGATCTTCCCTAAGATCATGGCTGGACTAGGGATTCGAATCCAACTACCTTCCAAGAATGAAAGGATCCTTTCCCCATTCATCTCAACAACTTAACTACTGCCCGGAATAGGTAGCGCTCCCTCAAAAGGGCCATCAGAGAGTTGTAGCGCTCCCTAGTAGGCTTAAGGGGGGCGCCAGCACTCCTAAAATCAATAGCGCTCCTCCAGAAGGGCCAAAGGCTCTTTATAATGCTCCCAGATAGTGTAAGGGGGAGTGTCGGCACTCCCAGAAGAGGTATAGGGGAGCACTCTCCTCCAAAACTCAGTTTTTTGGGTGCTTTCAGATGGAAAAAGGTTCATAAGCCTATTGACTCATTTCTCTTCTTCCAAATCATATGTTTGAGTTATTTCAAGTGTCCTTCTCATGTCGTTATAGGCATGACATAGGCATCATGACAGTATGTTTTCTTTAACACTTGCGACACTTGTGAGAAAAGTGTGACACTTGTAAGCAAAATGCGACACTTGCGACCTTTATAATGACGACACTTGCAACACTATCAAAGTGGGTATTTTTTATGTGTAACAGATTGCCCCCAAAAGTATGAAGTTAGAAGATAGGAACTGATAACTGAAATGCTTTGTAGACTTTCAAGCAAGGGTATAGATGCAGAGAACCTGATAGAAGCTGCACACAAACATCCAACAAATATTATGACATGTTTCAAACCCAAGGCAGGCATACCTATGCTTGGGTGATCAAGACTTGCAAGATATGGCCGCCATAAAATACACTATGGATCCATAATTGTATTGATAAAAAGGTATAGCCTCTGAAAATACACTATGGATCTATACTCTTATGACCTGAATTGATCGTAGCCATGAAGAATACACAGTGGATCTACAATATGACAAGACATAGCCACGACCAATACAAAGTGGATCTATGTCACATTATATGTGTCATTGTTCAAAAGAAACTCCATCGCAACCTAGGAAAAGTACATATCAAAGTGATCACTCAACCCAGGGTCTTCTTACCGATCCCGATGTAGTACGAATCTAACCATGTGAATAAATGTCTTGATGACAAACATGGCATAAACCACTTGATTACCAGTCAATGATGTAAACCGTTAACAAGCGCAAGGGAGATCATAATTAATGTCAATGATTCCCAAGGTACCCTAGTACATTCCAACGAATGTGAATCGATGAGCTAGAGTCGAACATCCATGGAATCATCTGATTAGAGGTCAATGATGTAAACCCACTGTCAAATGTGAGGAAGCCTGCCATTGAGGCATGCAGGTCCCAAAGTACTAACTGGTTTCTAAGTCTAATTCCTAGATAATGTGTTGTAGTCGATAGGAATAGGCTCGTTGAAGGAGGGCCTTGATGTATCCCCCATCAATGACATGAAACGGACATAGAGATGTAATTGGTAGATCAAATGAACATGGACTGACATGGGTATTGAGACAAGATATTTGTGATGGCTGAATCTCGAGGTGGATACTTCCCTTGAACACTGAGGCACAACAACAAAAACATGACATGGACCAAAACACAATAATGTAGTGGATGTTGTGACTTACGTCAGGTGACCCAAAGGAGTGAAGGAAACTCAAAGGATTGGCTCAGTGCAGAGGTTCAACGGATTATAATGTGTGCAAAAGACAAAGTGCCATGTTCAAGGGCGACTCTAAGAGTTACTTGGTAATGTCCTAAAAAACAAACTGCTTGGCTTGCTTCTTTCAATTTTTTTTGTTAAGGTCCTAACCCGCACATACATAGATCAATGTATTCGGATGTAATAAAGGTCAATATTAATAAGACCTTTCAATAAAATAGAATAAGGCAGATGTAAGAAGACCTAATAGCAGCTTCCTCTTCTAGAAGGATCTTCCTCTAGATGCTTCTCTTAATAGACACATTTAGTATAAATAAGGGTCGAGGGTATGAAAACCCTAGCTTGGAGATTATTGTAACAGAGCGTTGCTCGACTAGAGGTTGCCCCCTCGAAGAGGCCTGTGAACATTTCTATCTGAATCAAAGTGTTGTTTCTATTGCTATTTCATATATCATTTCTGTGTATTGTGAATATTATGCTGGATATTTTACTGTTATTATGTCATTTCTAGCATTTCATTTATGTTCTGCATATTTTATATATCTGGTATCTTGCAAGTGGTATCAAAGCACCTTCCTTGGCAGAAATTGTGGGTATTTTTTTTTCAGGGTAGAGACGTATTCCGACATCTTTAAGCCACAGAGATTTGTCGTTACGCGCATAAACCCGTGGTTGAGGGATTCATACACGCAGGAAATACAAGTGGTTCTTAAGCGCACATCTGTTGGCCACCCTTGTAACCCCTGTTGGTACCCCTTCAAGTGGTAGCGCATTAGACAACACCTGTGTATGGATCGACCTAGATTTCCTGAAGCCCTCTTTAGATAAACCTATCGCTCGTCGGACTGCTATAGTGTCACCGAGAATAGCACTCAGGAAGATACTCTCTAGTACCTGGGTAGTTAGGTAGTACGGATAAGGGTACGGTCTATCCTCCTTAGTTAGTGCCCTGAGATATTGGGCCGAGTACTAATGTTGGACCCCGCATGTATATCAGAGAGCTATAGCACAGGGAAAACCCTTATCTGTAGAACCCTTGAATACCTAACCCTTGGGGAACATAAACAACAACATAAACAAATTAAACTAACGATATCTATTGACGCGCATCTGTTTTGGCGTTGCTAAGTAAATACTCTCTGGTTCATAATTTGGGGATTTCAGCACTGCAGCATTCTTCAGACCAAAGTATAACCCCGCAGCTGTAAAAAAAAATAAAAAATAAAAAAAGTCCGGAAAATTTTTCACCATTATTTGAGACCTATTCCATTAGACTCATCTCTTCCCCTTGTCACATTCATCCATATCATTTTTCGGGAAACATTTCTCTCTCCCGCTCCCATTTTTTCACCATTATTTGAGACCTATTCCATTAGACTCATCTCTTCCCCCTTGTCACATTCATCCATATCATTTTTCTACAAAAATTTCTAACCCCGCCCGCTCCCTTTCTAGTTCACCCATCATCATGGCCCATAGTCGTAGCCAAGAACTAGATTCTCGCTTCAACACCTTGGAATCTGGTTTCCTTAAGACCCAACAAGAAGTGCAACAACTTAGTGCTACTATTGCCTCCCGTGATGCCTCCGTAAATGCCTCCATAAATGCATCCTTCAATGTAGCCGTGCAGTCCGAAATGGAGGAAGTGAAAAATGAACTTGAATCTGTCTTTGTATCACTCTGCACCAAACTCAAAATCCCTCTCGATGACTCTTTAGATGATGCTCATAAAAAGACTGAAGGTGAAACTTCTTCCCATTCCTTTCAACCACATCACTTTCAAAGGGACATACGCCTTCCGTGGGTGGATGTAACCAAATTTGATGGCTCAGACCCCACGAGTTGGGTCACACAAATGGAACATTATTTCTCTCTCTACAACATTACAGATGACTTGGCCAAACTCCGGTATGGTGTTCTCCATCTAGATCAAGAACATTGGCAATGGTGGCAATGGAGAAAAACTTCCCGTCAAGGATATATTGCTTGGACCCAATTTGTTGTTGAGCTTTATGAACGCTTTGACACTGACACCAACCATTTGGGCCGTTTGACAAAATTGGTTTGACAAAATTGAAGCAATCAGGCACAGTCGAAGACTTCATAGCTGCATTTGAGCGTCTGGCTTTTCGAACAGACGGCATGACTGATGCTTTCTTTCGAGAGTGTTTTATCAGTGGCCTCAAGGAGGAGATTCGGGCCCATGTCCTCATGGATCGACCTACGAATTGGGTGGAGGCTACCAAAAAAGCTAAAGAAGCACAAAAAATTGTTTCCTCTCAAAATCGTAAGCCTTTCTTTATCCCGCGCCCTAAACCAGTAAACCCCACTACTCCCTCCGCCCCATTAAAAATCCAAAAATTGACCAGGGATGAAATGGCTAAACACCAACTCAAAGGCCTCTGTTATAATTGTGATGACAAATATTTCCCAGGCCACAAATGTAAGGAACAAAATCTCTTTATGGCCATCTCTGAGGATATTCCGAAAGAAGATGTTGACACCCCCCCTATGCCCGAGTCACCAGAAACTTCTAACATAAACCCTCCCTCTGACCCTCCCAAAGTGGAACCCATCATTTCCCTCAATGCTCTCACTGGCTTCTCTACCCCCCAAACCCTCAAGCTAATCGGTTACATCAAGCACCGAAAGGTCATCATCTTGGTTGATAGTGGCAGCACCCACAATTTTATTCATCGCCGCATTGCCCAAGAAACCCATTGCTACATCCATGTTGTCAACAATTTCCAAATCATGATTGCCAATGGTGGTTCTATGAAATGTGGCGGGCGCTGTGAAAATGTGCGTCTCCAAATAGGTCACTACCAACTCAAATCCCATATGTTTTATATTGACATGGGCGGTTGCGACATAGTGTTGGGTGCCGAATGGCTAAGAACCTTGGGTCCCATTCTCATGGATTTTCAGAACTTAACCATGCAATTTGACCAAGGAGGCCACAAATATAAATTTCAAGGCATCACTGCGGGTTCTCCTGAAGTCATCAGTTCTCATCGCATGGAAAAATTTCTCAAAAAAGGTCATTCTGGTGTCATAGCCCAACTCCACACCATACAAGCCACAAAGATCCCACCTGTGCCCCAAGACCTCCAATCCCTCCTTTCTAAACATCAAACAGTCTTTTCCACTCCCCAAGGACTCCCTCCTTCCCGCGGTGTCCATGATCATTCCATTCCCCTTGTCTCAGGAAGCCTTCCCCCCAATATACGTCCATATCGCCACCCCTTTGCACAAAAGAATGAAATTGAAAAAATGGTCTAGGAACTCCTTACTATCGGAGTCATCCGTCCTAGTACGAGCCCTTACTCCTCTTTGGTCGTCATGGTACTGAAGAAAGAAGGTTCTTGGAGAATGTGTCCTGAGTTCCGTGCTCTCAACAAACTAACCATCAAAGACAAATTTCCCATTCCTATCATTGATGACCTCCTAGATGAATTGAGTGGCACCCAATTCTTCACCAAACTTGATCTTCGCTCGAGCTATCACCAGATACGTATGAAAGAGTCTGAAATTCCAAATACAACCTTTCACACTCATGAGGGCCACTATGATTTTTTGGTCATGCCCTTTGGTTTGTGTAACGCCCCCTCCACCTTTCAGAGCCTCATGAACCATGTCTTCTGCCCTTTTCTTCGTCATTTTGTCTTAGTCTTCTTTGATGATATCCTCATATATAACAAGACATGGACAGACCATCTTACTCATGTGGATCAAGTTCTCAGCCTACTCTCTCAGCACCAGCCTTTCCTGAAAGAGTCCAAATGTGCTTTCGGTGCCTCCGAAGTAGAATACTTGGGTCATCTGGTGGGCAAGGATGGCGTCAGGGTGGACCTGAAAAAGATTGAAGCTATGCAAGATTGGCCGCACCCAAAGACTCTCAAAAGCTTGTGTGGCTTTTTGGGCCTCATAGGGTATTATCGCAAGTTCATTAAGAACTATGGAAAGATTGCAGCACCTCTCACGGCTCTCCTCAAAAAGAACTCTTTCACTTGGACCCCAGCAGCTGCTCAAGATTTTCAAACCTTGAAGTCAACCATGTGCACCACTCCGATTCTAGCCCTTCCCGACTTCACAAAGACATTTGTGTTGGAAAGCGACCCCTCAGGGAAAGGAATTGGCACTGTCCTTATGCAAGAGGGTCACCCTTTGGCCTTCACTAGCAAGCAACTGTCTGAAAAGAATCTGGGAAAACCCATTTATGAAAAAGAAATGTTGGCGATTCTGCATGCCATTGAATTATGGCATCCTTATCTATTGGGGCAACGATTCCAAATTAAGACCGACCATCAAAGCCTCAAGTACTTTCTGGAACAACACATTTCCTCCCAGGAGCAACAAAAATGGGTCACTAAGCTCTTTGGATATGATTATGAGATCATTTACAAGAAGGGAAAATACAATGTTGTGGTGGATGCACTGTCCAGGAAATATGAAGACGAAGGATTCCTTTTTTCTCTTTCCTTCATTATACCCGATTAGCTGCAAGCTGTGCACCAGGAATGGCTTCAAGACCCCAAAAGTTCGCATCTGATCCAGCAACTGCAAAACAAAGCTCAGGCTCCCCCAGGGTACTCCTGGCTCTAGGATGAGCTTCGATACAAAGGCCGCTTGTATTTAAGTAAACAATCCAAGCTCAAATCCATGGTACTTTCTGAGCTTCATGCTACACCCACAGTGGGGCACTTAGGGTTCACCAAAACATATGACCGAGTCAAACGTTCTTTTTTCTAATATGGTATGAAATAGGACATTCGTAAGTTTGTGGCTGAATGTGAGGTATGCCAATGCAACAAGGGAGAAACAGTCAAATCCCCAGGCACCCTCCAACTGCTTCCGATTCCCCCTGCTATTTGGAAGGATATCTCTATGGACTTTATTACAAGCTTACCCAACTCGGGGAATAAATTGGTCATAATGGTGGTGGTGGATCGCCTTTCCAAGTATGCTCATTTTTGTGCTCTTCACCACCCATTTACTGCATCCACGGTGGCTCAAATTTTCATGGATCCGGTCTTCAAGCTTCATGGCATGCCAAACTCCATTGTTTCTGATCGAGACCCAACTTTCACAAGAAATTTTTGGCAAGAACTGTTTAAGCTACAAGGCACACAATTTCATCTCAGCTCAGCTTATCATCCCCAAACAGATGGTCAAACGGAAGTCGTCAACAAGTGTTTGGAAACATATCTAAGGTGCTTTGCCTCTGAAAAACAACACTAGTGGGCTCAATGGTTGCCCCTCACCGAATGGTGGTACAACACTACATACCATATAACCACTCGCATGACTCCTTTTGAAGCAGTGTATGGATAGAAGCCACCTTCAGTTCTCTCATACTTACCGGGCACCTCGAAGGTCCAAGAGGTTGACCAAACACTTATAGTCTGAGAGGATATCCTTCATACCCTTAAAGAGAACTTGGTCATGGCCCATAATAGAATGAAGCAGCAAGCAGATCAAGGTCACTCATAACGTCAATTTGTAGAAGGAGATCAGGTGTTTCTGCGACTGCAACCCTATAAGCAAACTTCCCTCAAGGCCGAGCAGTGTCAGAAGCTAGCACCCAAATTTTATGGCCCTTACACAGTTCTCAAGCGTGTGGGACAAGTTGCATATCAGTTAGCTCTGCCCAGTCAGTCGAAGCTACATCCTGTTTTTCATGTTTCATGCTTGAAGAAGGTGATTGGAACCAGGTGCCAAATTCAAACCAACCTTCCAGAGTTAGTTGAAGAAGGATCCATTTGGCTACAAACAGAAGTAGTTTTTGACCAGCGGGAGCATCGCCTGTGTCAGAGAACCATCAAGGAAGTGTTGGTATAGTGGAAAGATATGACTCCAGCAGATGCCACTTGGGAACCAGCTACCATTCTACAATAGTTTCCACATCTCAAGCCTTGAGGACAAGGCTGTTTTTAAGGGGGCGGACATGTTAAGGTCCTAACATAGGTAGATCAATGTATTCAGATGTAATAAAGGTCAATA
>CBVK0102506095.1:0-18534 GCA_900067695.1 Picea abies
CAAGCTTTGAGCTATTATGCAACCCCTTTTGAATGTGAAAAGAGGCCCTTTAGGGCACAATTAGGTCTTTGACCAGCCTCCCCACGCAGATTGAGCTCGGATCTGATGTTAAATCGACTTGGGAGCCGATCCATTAGTGGTTGGGAGGTCGACCAGCTTCATAAATGCACCGTTTGGCAGGCGCGCGGGTTTTGCACCCCACAGCCGTGCATATGCGCTCGATGTACGAAGATGTTGCGCGCGTGCACGCGTTTTCCATGGGCGCGATGCGCCTTTTAATTTTTTATCCAATTTTGTATAGTTTTGGCTCCTTTTTTGTGCTGTGGAGTTAATCCTTATGCCATGAATGACTGTTTTTCTGTGTTGACGATGCGGAGTTCTTTTCGCCCTGTGCAGACGAAATTTCAGTGATAACAGCTGGGCTGAGGCGAGTTAGCAGGTGCAGTCAGAATTTCGAAAATCCAAATTTTACCCCCTCAAACTTGATTTGCATATTTCTGGACTGGTGCTTCTGGTTTTTCTGGTACTTCTGGTACTCTGGTACTTCTGGTACTCTAGTTTTCTAGTTTTCTGGTACTTTGGGAAACTAGGGTTTCACTTTTTGGGAGATCTAGCCACTGAAAAGGTGTGCTCTAAGTTCCAAAATGATCCTTGGGGGAGAGCAAAACTTTCTAGGTGGTTAGGGAGTTGAAAAGATTCACTTTTGAAAAACCCTAATTTTTGGGTACGGTAATAGTGACATTTTTCCTCTTGCGAAATATGCTTCCTTCAGGTTGTCTCTGATACCATGTTAATGTTTTATGCCATTATTATAGTTCTTTTCATTTAAATAGATAAGAACAACATAAGAACAAGATCACTGAGAAATACACATTCACAAGAGACACATCATTTATCTTGGGAAACCCTCTACGGGAAGAAAACCCAACAAAAACTTCCTTGTCATAAATTGCCAATAAAATGTCAAGAGATAACTCAAACCATTATAGAAAGTCCTCTGCAAAAGATGAGCCACTCTTCTCTCTCTCTCCTTTTCTGGTAACAGATCAAAACTTGTCTCTCAAACTGAGAAAGTGAGTTTTGTTCAAATGAGGCGCTAACCTCCTTTATTCATACAAGTTTTGGCATGTGTGAAGTGTCTCTTCACTGGCAGGGCCGACTTCTTAATCTAGGTGGGTAAACCCACCTTTATTATATTTCTGGGTCTTCTTATTAACTGCTTGGGCCAACTTCTTATTCTGCCTATTATAATTGTCCGTTGACCAATCTGCAAAAGGGGATTTGGTCCTAATACAATTACCAACATGATTAATCCACAATGGGGATTAATCCTATAAATAATATATAAATAATAATAAGAATACTCTTTGCAATTACATTATTTCAACAGAATCCTCCTCTTCTAGTACCTCTTTCTCAACTATATCATCAGAGTTTTTAGGAGGAATAGAAACAAAGTTATCATGTTCTTCTAATATTTCTTACAAAGCATACTACAAATTTTCAAAATTTAGACCTTCTATGGTCGGGTTTGGTCGGTTTGGAGGGAAAGGATTTCTAAAAGGAGGTTTGAAACTTCCTTTTCTTGTGGATGCCTCCTCGACTGATATTTTCAAGTCGATGACCTGATTGGACAATTTCTAGAAAGATTTATGCAAGCTTTCTAAGCCTAAAGTTTCTTGTTGATTTTTTGTTTGAGGAGGCCTAGTGAGAATTTCTATTTTCTTCTTAGAAGATGAAGCCATTTTAGCTTCACTATTCAGATTATCTTTTAATCTCAATATATCTTTCTCAATTTGACTTGCCTCATCAAAGGATTCTAACAACATGTTTTTCTTGGACCTTTTAACCCATATGGATACGTTATTGTGAAAGGCCTTAGCATAATATGCAATAATTAAACTTTTTGCGGGCATCAAATTTGTAGGGATATTTTTCTTTAACTTCAGAAACCTTTGGTTAAAGTCCTTCAATTTTTCTTTAGGGATCATTTTTAAGCTAGAGATTTCCATAACCAAGACTTCTGGAGATTAATCATCTCCAAATTTTTCTAGGAAACAAGTTTCAAACTTTTCCCAAGTGACGATGGTTTGTGACTGTTGAGCGAAATACCAGGTTGAGGCATTTCCCTCAAAAGTATAAGGAAATAATATGCACACTGCGTATTCATGTTCAACACTCTGGAGTCTAATGGCCAACATAATTTTCTTGATGTGATCCTCAGTTTATTGCTTCAAATCTGGATCAAATTTGGGAAGCCATTTCTCTAGATTTTTAGATAGTGGGTGTTGGGGTCCAAGTACAACCACAAAATCTTGATCGATCCAGGGGCTAGTAGTATTATTTTGGTTTTCCATGGGAGTTGGTGGTGTCGAAGGATGATATGTCTCTAACGAAGAACTTCCTTCATCCAAAGACTCTCCTCCTGAAGAGGATGGAGAAGAACCAGATGGGGATGGTGGGATATTAGATCCTCCGGCACCAAGGATAGGTGCTTTAGTAGGATTGGTAGTATTACCACCTAAAGGGTTTTTGGACAGACCATTGCCTTGAATTTGTTCTTGAAGGTTTGTAAAGTCAAGGGATTGATTGATTTGTCTACCAGGTTGTCTTATACGAGATAAGGCACTACAGGTTCTTATGAGTGTCTGGCGGACAATTTCTTGGACGTAAATCACTTGAGGGAGTGCCGTCACTAGTTCAACAAGAATATCAAGGTTACCAGTTGAGGTAGTTGATGCTTCAAGTGTAACGTTTGTGTCGGATCGAATACATGTTACGACGAGAGTGCTAGTATGTGGGGGAGTCTTATGACCTCCACGTGCCATCAAATAATTTTAGGACCTCCTTCTAGTGCCATTTGTTGATGAGCATATGTGACACACTGTCAACTAGAAGGTCAAATTCAGACCGGTTTTATCTAAATAACCCAATCTATTTGGAATGAAATGACCTGATAGGTTTAATGGCTTCGTTGGCCAACTAAAGTCCTAAAAATAATAAAATAAATGAAACTAATCTAAAAAAAACTACGATGCTAAGAATATAAGTTCAATAATTACAAGTGTTCAAATGGAAACATGAATATGTATATATGATTATAAATAGTCTATGTATAATGTACAAGATTTACTTGACATCTTGTGAAATGAATATTCTTAAAAGTGTTTATAAAAGAGATAAAGAAAGCACATACATTTTTTTGTTTTCTTTTGAATATTTAAAGATCTAACACTAATGCATACTAAGCAAATATAATTGAAATAAGAATACATAAACAATCAAAGCTAATTCATGTTGTCCTTATTTCATTGACAAATAATCTAACTAAATAACAAACAAACTAACCTATAACTAATCGATTAACTGAGTTTATCTTCCTGTGTAATTCGAGCTCCTAATTTTCCTGCATGTGGGGGAAACCTGTGACATAACAATGCTAATACTCTAATAATAACTTCAAAGGTGTATTGAAGTGAGAATGTAGCAACAAAATGATAAATGTAAAGATCTGGTGATCTTATGATAATCAACACTTAGAATTAAAGGAAATTCAATTCAAACTATTAATATTATCTATCATTTAATATCCAAAATAAATAAATAGTAATGAAATGACTAATTAATCATAGATATTAAAATGGAATAAAAAATTACAGACATCATCAAAATACTTAATAATATGAAACACGATATGATAATCAGACTAAATTTGCATCAAACATAATAGGGTAAGCATCACAATAGGGTAAGCATCATAATAGGGTAAGCATCACTTGTGACTTGAGGCAATGAAAGAACATAATGGGGTAAGCATGACATAGGTCTAAAGCCAATGGTGAGTAACTTCTCCATATCAGCTCTCTAAAAATCACATGTCCATAATGTATCCCAACCAAAGATATCTTAAATACTAACAATGATCACTATTTAAATGAGTTTTGGATTGACAAACTCTTATCATGCAAGATAGACTGAAATCCCCAAAAAATAGTACAACAAGAAACTATTCTTGTAGGAGTTGGATTATCAAAATTTATTACATAATAACAAAGTTTTATGAAAATAAAAGAAAGAAACTATAGAACTATATGGTGCATGATCCAAGATAGTTTCTCCATGTAAATAGCACCACAATCATCATTTTCCTATAGATAACAAAATGAAATTGATATTTAGAAAATAATTCTATCTAATATTCATAAATAGACTAGATACATAATCAGAGATTCTATAGCTAGTCTTATATTGACCAAGAAAATCAAAACTAAATCTTCCTATTTTAACTTTCATAACAAAATGAAATGAAATAAAATCAAACAAAATCACTTTTACCAGTAGAAATTAGATAGTGAAGGGTTAGACAGTTCTGAATCAATGATGGAATTGAAGTTGGTTGCATTTTTTATAATTATATTACCAGATCTTTTGGGTCTTTTATTTGCCACTTTTGCGCATGCTTTCAACTCTTGGTTTTCTCGTTCAAGTAGAGAATTGTGAGCAGCCAAATTTTTTACTTGTTCCTGTAATAATGGTATGTCCCTGTAATAGCGTTCTACCCAATCCAAACAACTTTCACAATGTACTGGTGTTATAGCAGGTCGAGGTTGGGCGTAGATCTTCCTGTGGCTTGTTTCAAGTCATGGATAATGCTAGCAAAACCCTCTTGGTCTCTCAGAAATGGAGGTAATCTAGAGACAAAGTCATACTTCTCACCTTGACCAACAGTTTCATTCTTGAGACACTATTTATCTGGATATTATAGTGCAAGGAAATCATTGATCTCTTCGTCTGAGCAGTGATCATTGACCGCAATCATAGAGATTGAGATCAAATGATCCTTTTTTAGATTCCTTAAAATCCTAGATATTAATCGACCATATCTGTTATTCATAAAATTCAAATTGGATATTTCATATTTCTTACCCTTACGAATCTTAGTTACAGTCAGTTTGTCACTATGACCCTAATTCAGCTCGATCAAAGGGGTAGGATAAGTCCTTTGTTTCAAAACACCCACTACCTATTCTACAAAATTTCTGGGTGAAAAAATACCTCGTAGTTTCTTAGCCAAGGGGGTTTGAAAATAAACAAGACTCAATTCATTAATTCCATAGCCTTCATGTGAATTGAAAACTTGATTCTCGGTCATGGGGTCATCATTATTGGGGTTTTCATTTAAAGGTGGGTTCACTTTGCTTTCAGGTTGGGAAAAATTATTCAGAATCAAGAAGCTTTCCCAAGTGTCCCCGACTTGTGACAGGTGTGATAGGAATATGATTCTTATAATCTCGTGATGAAAGAGGCTCGACAGATGGTTCAGGCTCTGTCTCTTATAGCGTTTTGACATTTTATACAACCTCATTAACAAGTAGAATGAAATGTTTAGTTTAAACCATATGAACAACATCAACAGTCGGATGTGGTGTAAAAATACCAAACCATACCTTCCCTTAGATGTTATAAACTATTTCAAAATCAAAATAAGGCTGCGTGATTGAGGTTTCAGGAGGGTAATAGGAATACCTTTAGGGAAGCAGGTAGATTTGCGAGAGACCATGAATAAGCTCCATGGAAGGTCTTCCAGTTTATCATTATTGAACCACTTTTCTCCTTCCTGTGGGATTCTTGTCACCCAGGCTATAGATTCCTCTTTGACCTCCAATTTCACAGTCTCAACCTTGTCTCTAAACCCATCAAATGTTTGGGCAAAGGCTTGTGCAACCGCAAGGTTGTATCCTTCGAATTTATGGATGAAGGTATCCCAACCGTGAGCCTGCAAATCATCTATGGCATCATCGTGGGAAAGAAGGGCCTGCCATCCATTCAGTTCGATTCGAACCATAGGGGCCATGGTCACTGTGAATTAGACACAATATATATAGTGGGAGGGAGGATTCAACTTCTAATAAGCGAGTAGCAAGTAAAGGTCTGTAAAAACCAAAAAGGTTCGATACCTATGAAGTTTGGAGAATGTCATGTTTGATAACTTAAGTTTGGAGAAACAAACAATGAGAGGGAATTTAGACCTATGAGCCATTACACATAATGAATATCAAACCCTCAACCACTATCGAATGCCAATTGAAACAATGAATGGGGGTCATTAATGTATAGGATAGTAGGGTGAGGTGTAGTCGTGGTTACATTAGACCTTTACCAAGTGCTATGAATGTGCTATGACTGATATACCAAATATCATGTATCGATTGTTAACCCAAAGTTGTAGTGCGGTTATGGATGAATAATCAAACCACACAATCAGCCATAGAAAATATCATAATATATAAAAAATGTGACAATTAGTTAATCAATGATCTTATAAAACTTCAATTTAGTAACATATAGGTTCCTTCAAAGTGTAATCTCTTAGGTAGAAAATACAAACTACATAATCATTACCCAAGCCAAGTTTTTGTTTAAATTTCATGCTTGCAATCATGAATTTTAAACAAAACAAACATTTAAATGAAAAACACATAAGATAATTTTAGCCCAATACATCACCTCAAAGCCAAAAGACAGAAACATTTATAAATGTAAGGAGGAGGAAGCTACAAAAAGGTTTTATCTCTTTATGATGATTTTTAAATGTGATAAAATTTGAAAGAATTGGTGGCTTCCAATAGGTCCATAATATCAAGGTGCCATCTTGGCACAATCTCCCATCCTCAAAGATATTTTCCTAGGTCTAACTTAGAGATACACATGATCCCCTTCTTTGAACTCTCTAGGAGTCCTTTTCATGTCTGCATAGCTCTTTTTTCTATCATGGGATATCTTTAGATTTTGTCTAATCTAAATTACTTGTTGTTCCATTTCCTTTAGAATATATGCCCTGATTGTAACTCTGTATACTAGGTTGTTCCAGTTGATTGGAATGTTTCATTTTATTCCATAGAGGGCTTCAAAATGGCTCAATTTTAATGACTCTTGATATCCATTGTTGTAGGCAAATTATACCAGTGGTAGGTAGTCCTCCCACTTCTTGGTTGATGCATTACATGCATCCTCAACATGTCTTCTAATACTTGGTTTACCCTCTCTGTCAACCCATGAATTTGAGGGTGATAGGATGTACTAAAGAGCAATTTTGTTTCAAAATGAGTAAACAAATATTTCCAAAATATTGAAGTAAACTTTGTATCTCTGTCAGATATAATTTCCTTAGGCATGCCATACACTCTAAATATCTCTTTCATGAAAATGTTGGCAATATCTATTGCCTTGAAAGTTCACTTGATGGGTATGAAGTGAAAAACCTTTCTTAGTTTGTCCACAATTACCATGATGGCATCGTTCTATTTCGTTGATCTTGGTAATCATGTGATGAAATCCATGGAGACGGTTTCCCATTTCCATTCAGGAATTGGTAGGGGTTGCAATGACCCTGCTGGTTGTCGATACTCTACTTTGAATTGCTGATATTCTAGACACTTAGCTAAGTAATCAACTATGTCCTTTTTTAGTCTGGTCCAATAAAATAGTTTCCTAGTGGCTGTGATCATTTTATGATAACCAGGATGACCAGTATATGGTATTTTATGTAGTTCATCCATTATGAACCTCTTCAAGTTGTCACAATTTGGAATATAGAAACTTCCCTTGTAAGCCAACAAACCATCATTAAGCATCTAATAACCTTTGTAATTCATGCATGTCGACTCTTGCTTTAGGTATGATGTCACAGTCTTTAAAAATGCATATGTTAATTGTGCACTTTTGACTCTTTCTTTGATGTCTAATTCACTGACGCATACAACTTCCAAGTGAACCTCTTTCATACTTCTACCAAGGGAATCAACCACCATATTCTCCTTTCCCTTGATATGTTTGATTTCAAAATCAAACTCACTAAGGAGATCCATCCACTTATCTTGTCTCACATTGAGTTTTGGTTTGTCAACAAAATGCCTCAACCCTCTATGGTTTGTCATAAGTACAAATCTTCTACCTAGGAGGTAATGCCTACAAATTTTTAAAGCATGCACTATGGAATCAAATTCCATATCATGGGTCGCATAATTGAATTCATGCTCATTTAATTTTATGGATTCATAAAAAATCACATGTCCTTCTTGGATAAGGACTCCTCGAAGCCCGTCCTTGCAAGAATCTATACACACAAGGAAGTTCTTGTTTGGGTATGAAATATTCAGTAGAGGTGCATTAGTTATAAGGTATTTAATCTCTTGAAATCTTTCTTTACATTCTGATGTCCAAATGAATTTAACCCCCTTTTGTTTGAAGGGAGATGATTGGGAAACCAATCTTGGAGAATCCCCTTATGAACCTCCTATAGTATCCTACTAGGCCCATAAAGGATCCGATATCATACACATCCTTTGGAGTATGCCAATCCATGATGGCTTTAATCTTGTCAGGATCAACTACCACTCCTTCCTAAAAAATAACATGGCCTAAGTAATGGACTTGTTTCTAGGAAAATTCACACTTACTAAGCTTAGGATAGAGTTGATGTTCTCTTAGTACTTTGAGTACTAGCTTGAGATGTTGTTCATGTTCTTCCCTATTCTTGGAATAGATTAGGATATTATCAATGAAAACCAACACAAACCTATCCAAGAAATTTCTAAATACATTATTCATTAATCACATAAAAGTGGTTGGTGCATTGGTAAGTCTAAATGGCACCACCACAAATTCACAGTGACCATATATTTCCCTAAAGGTTGTCTTGTGGATGTATTCATCTTTAATTTAGACCTGATGGTATCCATACCTCAAGTCAATCTTGGAGAATATTATAGAACCCCTTAGTTGGTCAAACAAGTCATCGATCCTTGGTAAGAGATAGTTATTCTTGATGGTATTCTTATTGAGTTGTCTATAATCTATGCACAATTTGAGTGTGCCATCTTTATTTTTCAGAAACAAGGATGGTGCTCCCCATGGGGACACACTAGGATGAATGTATGCTTTGTCCCACATATCCTTCATATGTATTTTGAGCTCAACAAGCTCTAGTGTACTCATTCTATAGGGTGTTTAAGACATTGGCACCTCTCCTGGTACAAGTTCTATTGAAAATTCAATATCCCTTCTTGGAGTTAGACCTGGCACTTCTTCTAGGAATACATATTTATATTCTCTTAATATGGGATGGTCCTATAGGCTATGTTTTTCATTCTCAACATAGTTCTACACTTTTATTTCATACAAGGGACAAAATTTTTTGCAATACTTCTTCACTTGGAGGGTTTATATTTTTCTCAATGAGACAGGATTTTGAATCTCTTGTACGGTTACCCTTCTTCCTTCTTCATTTTCACACTCCAAAGTTTTACTGTAATAGTCCAACATCATTTTGTGGGAATCCAACTAGTCCATGCTAATTAATAGGTCATAATATCATAAAGGAAGTATGTTTAGGTTTCCTTGGGTGGAAAACCTACTTATAACAAATTGGCATGCTGATATGACCTCTATTACTTTTCTTTTGGTTCCAATGGATAGTTGTACCATCCATGATTTAACATGTTTAACTTGTTGCAATTTACATTTCTCAACAGTTTGAGGGGAAACATAACTCAAATTAGAACCAGGGTCAATTAAAATGGAAATAGGATGGTTGGAAATTGTACATTCCATCTCCACCACTAAATCTTCGTGGTCAACTTGTCTACTATCCAAGGATGCATAAATCTGTGGCATGCTCCTAGACACATCATTGACTATGGTAGCCTCTTGGATGTTGTATACCCTCTTATTTCTTTGTTTCCTATGCAGATAGTCTCTCAGTAGATGCTTCTATCCACAACCCCAACATTTCAAGATTTCTCTCTTTGTGTTAGTAGTCTTACTTGGAGCTGCTCTGAATGGTTTATTTCCACTCTGGGATGGATTTTTTTTTTGATACACACTTATGGAAATAAGGCTCATCCTAGATCTCTTCCCATGGTTCTTAAATATCAAGGATTTAAACCCCTTCTTCTTGAATTCCTATTTTTTTCTTCTTCCAATATTCATTAAGTTCTATCTTATTCTTAAATTGCTCATAAAAATACCTTTCTTTTCAAAGAGTATCTTCTAGAGTATTTGGATCATAAAAATCAATTATGTCTCAGTAGGACTGAGGTAATCCACTAATAAATCACTGCATATTTACCTTTTCATCCTTTATGTAGGGAACACACATCATCAACTCGAGAAATTTGTTGATATACTCATCTATGGTGAGTTGTCCTTGCTTGAGTTCATATAACTCCTTGGTATTCCCATCAAAGTCATTTTTTGATAGATACTTTTTCTTGAAGTATTTCTCCAATTGTTTCCATGAGAAGTCCTTCTCATGGATTCCTTTCACATTCCTAAGTTCCTCCAACCAAATGGAAGATTTCCCATTCAGGTTGAAAATGGTTATCTGAGCCTTTAAGTTTTCAGACTAGTCATGGACTCTGAAGTACTTCTTCAGGACGGGTAGCCAAACTTCTTCTTCTTCCCCCTTATTAATATTTCCATCAAAGGTGGGTGGTATGGATTTCTTGACTTCTTCAGGCTCATGACTCTTGGAAGGTTTCCTCTTCTTTATTTCCATCTGGGAATGGGAACTAGTTTTGCCACTAGCAGATTCCTTTTGGTTGTCAATATCCTCACTAGAGGAATCTTCCTTGAGGTTCTCCTCCTGGTGTGGCCACTTGGAGTTTTATTAGTATGATGCATGTCCACATGATTGGAAATTGGACCATGTTGCAGTTTCCTTTGTATATTTGATAGAATTTTCACTAAGGTTGCATTAATTTCAGTATGCTTTTCTTGCTCCTTTATAATCCTTTCATTGTCAGCCTTACAAATATGTAATTCTATCATGAGGCTTATTACAGATTCATCCAAATATGGAGAGATTTACACCACCCTCCTTTAATTAGATTCTTCCTCTCTATTATGGGAGCTCTCCCCCAACTCATGGTGTGTCATCATCCCTTACATTGTAGCTTTCTTACTGTTCACCGACTTCTTGAGTGTTGATAAAAAAAATTATATTAGTTACTAATCTACCAATTCATGAACAACACATATCATTGAAAAGTGAAGTCGGTTCATTATTTGGAAACATTAGCAACATATAGTGTAAACTTCCAAAATATGTATCAATAGTGGAAGGTTTCATTCCTCTCTTTAGTAGAAGCTCAAACAAGTTTCTTATAGAATGGGGGTAAGGTAGGGTGCTACCCCATAAATTTCTCTAATAATATTTTTATGTGACTCATGCATGAGCCCAAACATGCCAAGTGATGTTGTCATGCTCTGGTTCCAATTTGTAACACACCCGACCCCTAAATACCCTTTCTAGGGATGGGGCATTGATTGTTTTTTCATAACTATCTCGAATCATGTCTCTGAGGTATTTGTCCTATTCTACTCATATGTAGCTTTTTAATGACTATTACTGGCTCAAAATATGATCCCTGGTTTGCAAGATACAACCTCCCAAAGTTATCTAGGCATTATTAATTGGGGTCTTTGACATTCAGCGTTGAACACCCCTTTACTATACTACATCCAAATCTTACGAACTCCTGAACTCCCAAAATATCGCCATGTGGCCTTGTCCATTTGACGATCGATGTTCGATGTTCTACGCTTTTTGTTGAATGTCCCTTTTCCAACATTCAACGTTCAACAATTTGCAATCGATATCCTACATTTTTTACATTTCCACAATCGATGATCATCATTGAACGTTCGACATTCAATGATCAGTGATCTTCGTTGAAAATCCCTTTACTATACTATGCCCAAATATTTCGAACTCTTGAATTTATTTAGACTCTCGGAGTCCCAGACACATCACAAATCATGTTGGCCAGGCAGGCATGAACTAGAAGCTAACACACAGTGAGGGCCATGGGTGACATGTGTCACTCTATAATAGGCATAAGGGGTCTATGAATCATCCATATCTAGGTGACACATGGCATGCATAATGTGGGTCTACGTCATCTTGAATTCCATCATCATCCCACACCATCTTGGACTGATATCTTCCCATCCCTTCATTCTCAGGGTCAGTAAGAGTACACATAGATCCATAGGTCTATGACTCCCGTTACTTTGCGGCTTCGAAATTCAGAGCTTACCAACGCCTCACATCGTAAATTCTCTGAAGAGACAAGTATTTGGAATTTTGGATCTAGCACCACATGTCTTCTACCTATCAACTGTCTAGATTACTTCTTCATTCACGACTTCGGGAGTTTTCACACCCTGAAAAATCTTGGCCAAGTTCCTATGGAGTACTAAGTCTCTCGACTATAGGATCTCTTTCCACATACCCTCTCATCCAAAGGCTCTAGTTCGAAAGACAATATTTGACACGGGACAAGTAGGGACCACATGTCACTACATGATGAATTACCGATTGGTTGGGAAGTCGAGGATGGGTTCCTTAGATCGATGGCTAAGAGGGATCCCAAAGTATCTGAGGATCGATGATCCACGTCACTTCAAAAGTTTGGCATTTCATAGTTCGGTGTGTATCCTCCGACTTCCTTTCCGGACCATGCCTAATCTATCCCCAAGTGTACCTAGCATTCATAGCCAAGATTTACTCCATATTGGAGAGCTCTAAGGTAACTGGCATGTCTCTATACTGCTCAATACACAAAATTCTACATAGTCATTGATATGTGGACACATGTCCCTCCACTTTCAACAGTCCTGATTAACTTTGTGACTCCAACATTCGGGAGTTTCGACGCTAGACCACTCCTATTCTCTTGAAGTGGAGCTTGGGAGAGTAAATTAACACTACCCTTCCTAAGTCCGATCTAATGGCTGAGAGAGATCACCACTGGATCCCCATATCAATGACCCTCATCTAGTCATGAATTTAGACTTCAACTATTTCGAGGGATGTGGAGTCGTAACTTTCGAAGTCTCAAAGCCAAAGAGGCTAGCTCCTTTCAGACTAGCGCAAGGTTCCCAAACCCTAGTCATATGGGTCCTTTGGAAATTCTTGTGGACCAAGTGCTAATCCTTTTAGAAAAAAATGGATTAAGGACATGGGCATGAGCCCTTGGTCATATGGGTGAATAGTTTGAAGGAAACACCCTTTTTCCCATATAGTTGAACTTGACATTCTCGCTAAGGTAAATTTGAAAGATCAACAAGAATGAGACGTTTTAGTTAATCCTACCCCAACTCCCCTATGGTTTCACATACCATAACTCTCTAGCAGTTGAACTGAGATAAATAGAATACCAAGTAAATATGATAGTTTACAAAAGAAAATGATCATTTCTAATAACTATTCAAACACTGCAAGACTTAACCATACCATAGAAATTCAATCATCGCATCCAATGTATTACACAGAGTATGAAAATACTTATCAGAAATGGAAAATGTGAAGTGATTGTTGAAAGGGGTGATTGTTTACTCCCAACCATAGGCACAACCACTCCTTATGGATTTACCACTGGACACCCCCAAGGTATATAATGATTCTCTAAGAGATATTTTTTCTCCTTGCTCTACGATAGTGAGGGACGGAGGTTACTATCCTCCTCCCACAGGAACTTGGAAATCGGTTTCCTCTACTCCAAGCAAGGAGGTCTGTGTGAGAACTTACTTAGTCACTTTACAACCTCATTTATTAGCTTGTATCAAAACCCTACCCATGGATTCTTACAACCAAAATGATATTGTTTCTCAACTTTTCTCTCTACTCTAGAGTCAAAAACATGCTTCTCTTCTCTTTTCTGGAGATGGTTTTCTCTACTCTCCTTCCTTGCATATCTATCTCTATCCTCTGAATTACCTACTTTATTTCCTTCCTCAATGAAGTTGCATGAGTCCAATTCCTAATTCATGGTCAGGCTTGGAAGCCTTACAGATGGGTACCTTGCCCTATCTCCTCATTAACTATCGAGGATGTCCTTCCAACTACCAACCTAACCAGTAATTCATTTATGGGTCAGAGGACTCTTGAGTAATTACACCTAGTAGGTATTGGTCTGGTGAGGTTCATCTCAACCATTCTTGGTTTTTCCTTACCATATCTCTCATAGCATCCATGATCTATCTTGGAAAACTCCCCCGTTTCAGCAGTTGTGCAATACACATCCAACTTCTATTAATAACATAAAATTCATACATTGAAAATTTTATATAAAGGTTCATCAAATCAAACATTCACACATATTTATTCCACCATAGTCTCTTGGCCAGTTATATTTATATTTACAAACCATGGGAAACAAGGGAATTACACCTGAAAAGTGTCAAAATACCATGATGGTCTCTTCTTGGTTACTACAACAATTCTAGGTACGTCCTTTTGTCTCTAATAGCTCTTCCTGGTGATCTGAAGAGTGATAAACTGAACTAGAGGGATATTTTTAGTCATATTTGGAGCCTTATTCTCCTCAAAATCAATCTCCATATGAGATAATTTGTATCTCACAAAAGTACCTTTCATTCCAGAAGGTTTTAACTTCATCCTCTCTTTTTTTGGTACATAGATATATGTGGTCATGTATACAACTTCTTATTTGTGTAGTCTCCTCCATGTCTCAAACTAGAGACCATCTAATATGTTTCCTATTGAAACTTTCACTATATCTCCCCTCAGATTTATCACATGTGACCTTCCGGGAAATACCAACAACACGGGAAAACAATAGACAATAGAAATACTCTTATAATAATAATAAAAACAATAATGAGAACAATTTTCACAGGAGCTCCTTCTCAAAGCTATCACTTGCGACATACCTAGAACAAGAGACAAAACAATAATGAAATAATAATAAATAGGAACAACACTCTTCTAGTGTTGTGACCCATCATTCCTCCATGGTAACCTTCCCGAGACAAGAGAAACAAGAGAAAAAGTATTTCCAATATAATAGAATTTTCATAAGAACATATCTATGTTAACAAGAATAAAATACAATTTTATGATAATCATCATAACATTACCAAGGTGACCTACTTTGAAGAAAAACAAGAAATATCTACTAGAGGATATGTTAGTTCATCTTTCAAATAAGTACAATAAGAATTTATATCAATAGTACTCACATTCTACCAAGTATTCATTGTATCTAGTAGTAATAAAACCTTTCAAAGATTTCTATCACAACAATGGTGTTTACTTGTAATGTAGCAATTATAAAACTTGATATGTGAAAATTGGAAAATTATCAATTTAATCAATCAAAACTGGAACCTGGATTCTTATCTTCAAGAATGAGAATTGTTTCTTTTCAGCTCCTCATCCATTTTTTGACTCAGTTTTTTTTGCTCCTCATCGATTTTATGACTCAGTTTTTTCTGCTCCTCATCCATTTTCTAACTTAGTCATTGAGGAAAATCAATTTCCTAGTATTTAAATTCGTGTTCCTTACCCCGTGGATGATGAAGATAAATATGAGGATGTTCAGTCAATCTTTTATTCATGTCATTCATTTTCTAAATTTTCGTTTCAAGAAGAATTTGTGAAAAACAAAGTTCCGAAATTGTATACCTGGAAGCGCTAGTCAATAAATCAACTTATGACAATTGCATTGCAGATTCACGGGAGAGACGTAAAGAATAAGTTGTTTTCCTTTATTCTTTTGAATATCAAAATTTTATTCATGTTGAATTATATGAAGGATTAAACATACAATATATGGCTACTCCAATTGAATTTTTTTATCAACATTCACAGCTTTTTCTTGTAGACGATATGAATGAATTTTTTTATCAAGGAAACTGTTGTCTTTTCTTTTGACAATGGTTGTAAATTTCATAATGAAAATGGAGCAGATATAGGTAAGATCATTCATTATTCTGAAATTCTCTTTGAAGGCCATCATAATGATATTGAACAACCATCAACCATTATACTTGAAGGTTTCTCCCTTCGTTTTGTTGATCATCAAGAAAAGATAGCTATTCATACTCCTAAAGATTCTTTTGTAGTTCTGTTGGAAACATTAGAGGAAGTGAATTTTGCAGAGTTCATAAATTTTGAGGGCAGGTTTATATTTCATATTGAGTTTCCATCTTTTAATATTTTCTTTCTTTTTGGAAAGAATCAAAGCAAATCCTAGTCAAGTAGCCATTTGATTGATTGGCTATATTGGTTGTTTGTTTTCACATAGTCCAACATTTGTTTTCATCAGTTAGAGTAGGTAAGTGTGATGAATAAGATCAATACCATGAGTATCCTTTTCAACAATAAGTTTTTTCAACAATGTTTTCACATTCCAGTGTATAGTTTGGGTTATAGTTTGTTTGTAGAATAAGTTGGTTGCAGATAAGAGTGAGTCAGTTTGTAGGTTTTCATATGTGGATTGGGAAAAACCCAATGGATCAGACACAGGTATATGATTTTTTTTGGCACCTCGCAAGTGTAAATGCATTGAACCTTAATAGAATATATCTAGCTAAACAATAATACACACATTTGCAGAGAGAATTGGAAAAAAAAGAAGAAGGAGAGAAAGAATGGAAGAATTCTCATTAAACGTATTACACACTCGAAGAGTGAATAATTTACAATAGATATATGACACATGAGTAACTAATGAGCCATAGTGGTGGTCTATATTGTGTTAAATTTTAAATGAAAATAATGTACCCAGGAAAGTGTTTCTCTTCCCTAGGCCCTAAGGGGGAGAAATTGCCGAATATGGGTCTTAGTCAAATTAATTTGTGAGATACAAATTAAAAGATAACTTTATGATTAAAGTGAGGGTGAGTGAAGAGACACCAAATCTCAGCCACCCATCTAATCTAATCTCAGCTGTTAGATTAGAAAACTCCTCACCTTCCCTCATGAGGTTGATTAAGGCAAGTCGGTGCACCCATTCTTGAAGAGTGGAAGCAATCTTGTTGAGAGAGCAAGAGACTCTTGGTGAGATGCCAAGAGGCTCTTGGTGAGATGCCAAGAGAAAAGAAGAAGAAGTTGGAGAAATCTTGGTGAGATGCCAAGAGACTCTTGGTGAGATGCCAAGAGCAAGCAACAACAGTCTTGTTGAGAGAGAAAGAGATTCTTGGTGAGATGCCAAGAGGTTCTTGGTGAGATGCCAAGAACAAGAAAGTTGCAGCATTCTTGTTGAGAGAACAAGAGAGAGCAAGAGAGAGGTCGAGCTGAGAAAAGAGACAACATTTGCTAAAGGAGAGAACGCATCCCAAAGAAAAGAGAAGTATGGATTTCAGACAGCAAGGAAGAACAGGCCGTACCATATGGATTTGTGGAGGTCATACAGCATGTAATGTGCACAGAAATTGAAAAGAGACAACAACTGCAATTTCTGGGAATATTGGCATGCATTCCAAGGCCGGCGAAAAACATTTGTTGGCACAGAAATTGAGGTAACTGCTGTAATATATTTCTGAGTGTATTTTCATATAGTCCATACAATCTTAGCAGAGTTTTGGCACGAATTTTGTGACAGTCTGTACAGCATTAATTGCCATACAGTTGTACGAATTTTTGGTTCAGAAATTGAGGAGCAAAGCTACAGAAATGTCCAGATAAGTTTATGTAAATATCTGAAGATGAATATGTTGTAAAAGAATTTCTCAGAAGCTCATAAATAAAACAAATCCCTCTCTAACTAGTTTTCCCCTTGTGGGTTTTTCCAGGGTCGAAGTTAGACTGAATATCTTTGTGTCTATATTTTCTGAGTTTTGCATATTGTTGATATTTTATTTCTGCGTTGAAAATGATGTTCATAATCCTCATGTTTCAGTTCTGAAATTTATTTTCTGTTAAGTTTTTTAGAAGCTGAAACACCACTGTGAGCAGATGCTGAAACACCAGGCTGTAGCATATGCTGAAACATAGTGCTGAGTCTTAAGTTGAAACACCGCTGTGAGCAGATGCTGAAACACCAGGCTGTAGCATATGCTGAAACATAGTGCTGAGTCTTAAGCTGAAACACCGCTGTGAGCAGATGCTGAAACACCAGGCTGTAGCATATGCTGAAACATAGTGCTAAGTCTTAAGCTGAAACACCACTGAGTATATGCTAAAACACTAGGCTGTAACATATGCTGAAACAATGCTGAAACTAAGTTTGGTAATTAAATTTGACTGAAAAATCAGCGAGACTGAAACTGGGTGGGATTTTGAAAAATTAACATGGTATCAGAGCTGAGTTTAAGAGAGGCAGAAATTTTAGCAGACAGAAAGTTGGGACAACAATCACTTCGAGAGGAAGTCACTTGGTGAGAGACCAAGGAGAGGATCGTTGGTGAGATGCCAAGATCAAGAAACTCTTGGTGAGATTCCAAGAGGAGGGACCTTTGGTGAGATGCCAAGGTCGAGACAAACAATAGCTTTAGCAGAGGTGGATGAGCTTTCCACAAAGTTTGACAAGGAATTTTCCTTGATTGTGTGTCTATCATCGAGGACCACTACTCCTAATACTTGGTATATTGACAGTGGTGCCTCTCGCCATATGACATCAGTTCGTGAGCACTTGACAGATCTTACTCAGTGTGGAGATGTAGAGGTAGTGCTTGGAGATGACCGGGAGGTCAAGGTGGCTGGTTGTGGGACCGTATCATTTC
>CBVK0102506114.1:0-18249 GCA_900067695.1 Picea abies
GAAACAGAAAACGTCAGTAGGTAGGAAATCACGAGTTACCAATCCCAATCAAAACAAAAGACAAGGGGCGGACTGTGGCCGACAGAAAGTAAGGCGGGTCAGGAAAAAACAGGAGAAGAAAAAGACTGGGTCCATGAAACGATAAGGTGAGGAACAGTGATTTTCACCCAATCTATCAAAGATCAAATCCTAATTTTCATCTAGTCCATTAAAGATTAAATCTTACTTAGGTCTGTTGTGATAAGGTTTAAAGGGTAGATGGTCTCTTCAGGACGTCTTGGTTTTTGCTAAGTCATAAATTATTGATATATCTAACTTACAAGATCAAATTCTACTTAGGCTTGTTGTGATAAGGTTTAAAAAGTAGGCAGTCTCTTCAAGACCTCTCAGTTCTTGCTGAGTCATAAATTATTGATATATCTAACTTGCAAGCTATTAAATTATAGTTGTAAAACCGTTGAAAGATAATGTATTTTAAATTATAGTTAAATTATAGTTGTAAAACCGTTGAAAGATAATGTATTTTAAATTATAGTTGTAAAACCGTTGAAAGATAATGTATTTTAAATTATAGTTATATAACCTTTGAAAAATAATGTATTTGTATATGAACAAGATTTAGGGGGTGTCTCTTCTAGTTTGACAGTGAACCGTTGAAAGGTAATGTATTTGTATCTGACGGCAGTTGAATAGTACAATGATGGTATCAGTTAATATTCTGTAATGATGAAAAATTATCTATTAATATAATTTGTTAATATTCTGTAATGATGAAAAATTATATATTTGAAAAATTATCTATTAATATAATTTGTTAATATTCTGTAATGATGAAAAATTATATATTAATATAATTTGTGTGATTTTTTAGTTAAAAAAAAATTAAAAGAAGATATTATTTTATTGTGTGATTTTTACAAGTTAAAAGATTCTAGGATAAGTTGAAAGAAAGATTTTAGAAAAAATTATATATTAATATAATTTGTGTATTTTTTAGTTTAAAAAAAAATTAAAAGAAGATATTATTTTATTGTGTGATTTTTGCAAGTTAAAAGATTATAAGATAAGTTGAAAGAAAGATTTTAGAAAAAGAAAAAAAATTCTGGGGATATTTGTCTTCCGTAAAATTTTCTGAAAATTTTACCTGAAAATTTTTTGTAAAATTCAAGTAGGATAAGTTGAAAGAAAGATTTTAGAAAAAGAAAATTTTTCCTGGGGATATTTATCTGCTATCGTCTGCTATAAATTCGAGTGACCTAAAAATTTTCTGTAAAATTCAAGTAACTGGAAGTTTTTCAATATGTTGAACCCACTTCTACATTAAAAATAAATTTTGAACAAAGCCATTTCGTAGAACAGCTGGCCAACGCAAACAAAGCGATTTCGTAGAACAGCTGGCCAACGCCAAAAAATTTATATCATATTTGGACATGGCCCACTAGGTGAGTCCTCATGGTTCTACCAGGTTACGGGTTCAATTCCACCCACCCACCCCATGCTTCAGTACGGGTTCGATTCCACCCACCTCATGCTTCATACTTGTAGTAGCAATTGGTGAGGAATCCAGATTCGCACCCTCGTTCCGGTTATAAGAGACTTATCATTTGTGACAGTGAAAGAGACTTGGACAAAAGCCTGATAACAGTTGCCGAGGTAGCCAGATTCGCTCTCTGCTTCCAGATACGCTCTGTGGTTCTGGTTAAGATGGACCAAAGCCAAAAGTGGAGATCGTATCTTTGGCAATATAAATAAAACAAAAAATTACATTAATATACAATTTAAACTATCACATTAGTTAATAATTTTAAAATAAAATATCATATTATAATGAAATAGCTTATATTATAAATTTTTCCCAATTCTCGTTTGATATTTTTTTGGGGAAAAAAGAAACGAAATTGATTTCTAAATAAAAAAATTAATTTTAAAAGCATCCGAAAACACTCAGATTGAAATTCCACCGGGCAAAATCAGAAGATATTCAGCCATGGGAAAGGTCCAGTAAAAGCTTTAAAATACAGAACTTATATTTAGATAACGAGGAAAATACATAAATATCAGAGTATTACAATGGTCTGCCATTAACAACAAGCTCGATATATAGCATAAGTATAGAAAATCTTTTCTCATCCTCACAAGGCTGGTTATATAGATTGGCACATGGTGACACATTTTCAGGCCTGGAAGCAAAAACATGCGAAATATAGCTAGGGCACAGGCAACAAAATTCAACTCAGATTCCAAGCACTGCATAATCAGCTGAGGATTTATCCAATTTTAACTTCAATAGTCTTAGGTTTCTTCGGCTCCGGCGGTGGAAGCTTAGGAACGGTGACGGTGAGCACTCCATCCTGACACGCGGCAGATATGGCCTCTAGGTTGCAGTCAGCGGGCAGGGTGAACTTTCTCATGAATTTCCCCACCCTACGCTCCATGCGAATGTATTTCACTTCCCCTTCTTCTTCCTTTTCGTTCCTCTTCCGCTCGCCGCTGATGTTCAGAACATTCTCGTCTTCAACTTGAACCTTCGCAGGGCACAGCAGCACACATCTCAACAAAACCCTAGCAGACGCCCAAAACAGGCGAAAGAAAGAAAATAAAAGAGACGAAAGAAGGATATTTAAATGCTTTGAGATACCTTGATGTCGTTGGATTTAAGGCCAGGCATGTCGATTATAAAGACGTAGGAATTTGGGTATTCTTTAACATCCACAGGAGTGGAAGCCATGGCCTTGGTGTCACGCATGTAAGAGCGAGTCGGAGCGTTGAGAAGCTTCTCCAGGTCGTCCGGCACGCCGAGCAAGTGCTGCACTGTGATCAACGAAGGATCCATTGCCATCTTTCAAATTTGTTGCCCTGCACAGAAAATACACTTATTTTCCCAGAATCTTTACTAGCCGAATACACTCATTTTTCCCCTAATCTTTATGGCCCGAAGTCAAATTCCAGAGATATTTGCCAAATATATCCGAAAATCACCAAATAGCTTACCGGATTTTGAAGAACAATGTCTCTCGAACAAACGCCTGCAAAGAAAAAAATTCTCTATGGAACTCGATGAGGAACGGAGAGAGTCGGAGAAAATACATAGAGGCTTTCTCTCCATTCTGGAAGCGTCGAGGATTCTCGAGCTGCTTCTGGAGGATTCGGGTAACTGGGTCATAACTTTTCCCTCAATTTTTCTCTGGTCAGATAAGTGACGTGGCTAATTGGTGATAAGCCACCTAAAGTCTTTAGGCGTAGGATTAATCAATGTAATTTGGACACTTAACCATGAAAATCATTTTCCCATAATCATTTAGAAGGAAAGGAAAGGCATTTAAATAAAAAATGAAAATTTACATTAACTTGAATGAGCTTTCATTCCACAGCATGAACGAAACAACTTCGTGTGTTCTCTATAAACAAAGAGTGTATTTAACTTGCATACATAAGCAATCACTAAAATCAAATTTAAAACATTTTAATTTCCCTTTAATTACGTATAGGCTGGATTAATCAATTTTTTAATCAGAAATATGCAATGTGTGGGTGGGATTTAATGATTGAAGAATATTTTTAGTAGTGTCTACTAAATTAAAAGTTAAGATTTAATGTCATAATTTTTTACATATCATTGAGTCAAGATTTAATGTCATAATTTTTGTACATATCATTGTAGGTTAGTTATTAAAATATCTATACCTAGTTTAATTATTAACTAGTTGCTTGCTTGTCAAAAGTGGAGTAGGGTTGGTTGGATTCATCCAAAAAATTGACACTCGACGATTAACACAATGACTAGTCAAAAAATTGTCAACAAAGAAAATTTAACATTGTTTGTTCAGTGCCATCACCTATGATAGTCTAGTCTATCAACATTCATGAACTACAAGTTAAGTGGTTGGACTAGTACCTTAACACATGTACAAACAATCTTAAGTGATTGTATTAGTTGATGAAAGTACAAATATATGTTGTGAAAACCTTAACGATTGTGTAATACAAGCTTCACATGATAACCAAAGGTTTTATGGAAACATTTGCAACAAGGAAGTGTACACAATTTACCCCATTGCTTCCTTGTTTTTGAGGGCTTCACCACATCAAGAGCGAGGGCATGCTATGCCCTCACCAAAAATTTACAAAAGACATCCCAAATAGGGTGTTTAATAGATTTTAAAGGTTATCTAATTATATAAGTTTCCATTTTGTATATTTAAATATGGAGTTTCATAATGTTTTGTATTCATAGTATTATTTCTTAAGAAAATCATAGAATTGTAATTGAAAGGAGTGTCCTTCTCTTTATAAATTTTGGACATGGAATGTGTAGTCCACTTATTTTAAATTCATATGATTATGATTTTGATAGGCAGAATCATAATCATCATAGTGTGTGATCCATTTATTCTTGATTTTCATTGTTATGATCTTGATTGGTAGAATTATAATTATTGTTTTTTCATTATAAATACATGTTTGTATATGAAGATTTTAGTGCAATGAAAATGGTGTCAAAGCAATCATTATGTAGAGTTTTATTTTCTATATGGACTTTTTCTAATAAACACACACATACACACACATTGATTAAATTCAACTCTAGCTTGGGATAATTCATGTTGAACTTGGATAGTATATTCTAGCAACATATTTTAAGTAAAAAATGGTTTGTAAGTCAACCTTTGATCCAAGTGGACACTGGTGGCCACCCACCTGTTCCACTGGCTCAGAACATAGTTTTCCATCTTGGCAGTTTTTCTATGTTTTCTTATGTCTCAGACTTTCAAGGTCATCTTGATTCCTTAAACAATGTTTTTTGGACGTTCGGGGGGGTAGGGGTTGCCAAAAACATTCCTTGGCCCCAGCCAAAAGTTGTAATCCTCGAATAGTTATTTCCAACGAGCTATTGTGCACCCCAAAGAGAGATCGTATTCAAAAGTAATTCCCTCGGTAAATTAACGTATCAACTAACCACATCGGGGGCACAAACCTTTTGGCGTTTCATCTTTTGCGGTTAGGGTTTTGGATGTTTAGGGTTTTCTCATTGATGCTCTATGTTAAAAGGCCTTTTCAACCTCATTTGTAATCATCTTCTCGCGAATGCATGTAGCTTTCACATCTCTTCTTAGAGATAAGCTACCACCATTCTAGCGAATTCATTTCACTTTGTATTTTTACAGTCTCTGCATATTTCATTCTTTAATAGAAATTGAATATTATTGTATCTTTGTGTTTTTGTCCTATTTTTGTATTTCATATCATTCCCTCATAAATTCAAATCAATGGTATCAGAGCAGTCTGCTCTCTTTTTTTTCTTCGTGCATGTCCCCAATGAGGTTAGGGTATAAGGAGATGGGATTTGAACTACTTAAGCCTCTGAAAGATCGTCCTCGCCGACCCCGACAACCTCCCATGGAGGAAGAAAAGAGAGATGAGGGACAAGAGATCTTATTCAGTCGTTGCTCGAGGAAGCCCTCACGTGATAGAGGGATGAGATGATGATTTTTTTTTCCCAAATCCTTTGACAATTATCGACATCAGTAGACACATCTTCATCAAGCAACCACTATGGAGGAACCACCCCTTTCAAGGTACAAGTTAATTTTTATATTCTTGTATTTGAAGGTCAAATAGATGCAAATGCTTTAGAAAAATGGTTAAATCTACTAGAAGGTTATTTCTCTGTCCACATTTTCTTTGATAGGGAAAATATCACCTTTGCACTCCTTAAGGTTGTACCCCATGTCAAAAATTAGTGGGAGACTTACTGTGAGAAAAATGCCTTAGATGAGTCTGGAATGTTTGAGGTCAAACCCACTTGGGACTCTTTTATGGATGTCGTTAAGGAACAATATTACCCTTTTGGAAACTATGACAACCAGTACACGAGATGGACCGCACTATGTCAGGAGAGGAACCAAATAGTGTTAGAGTTCAAAAATACCTTCCATACTTTGCGCACCAAGATGGGTATCAAAGACTTTGAGTGGCATCTGGTTCTAAAATACCGTGGGGGTCTACATAGGTACATCAAAACACAAATGGAATTTCTGGACATCTTGTCACTGGGAGCCACTTATTGATATGTTGTCAAAATCGAGAAGAAATTTAAGCAGCAGAATAAGTGGGAGTTTAGGTATGAAAATCCACAACAACGGAAGTATGGTAAAGGTTTCTCTAACTCACCAAATAGCCACCCTCAAGACAACCATTCCAAGCCATAGAAAAAGAAGGGTAACAAGAAGATGAATAAGGACACTAGAAAGTGGCATGAGTTCCAAAAACGCCCTTGGAAAAACATCGATGAATGTCACTCAAAACAATCATTGGTGGTCGAGCTCAAAGAAAAAGAATCAGAACTTGATTCAAAATCTTATTTAGAGCACAATAAAAGGAAACAGATCATCGATCCATAACCCATTGCCACCATCGTAACCAAAACAATCCAACCAGAGGATCTCGAGGAGGGGGAGCACCTCTTCCATTCACATATGTGGGTAAAGAGGAACCCACTACTTTTCATTGTTGATAGAAGAAGCCCAAATAACCTAATCTCAACAGAGGTCATCAAGTGGTTGGAATTTCCAAAAACACCACACCCACAACCATACAAAATCGGGTGGCTCATCCATGAACGCGATCACTATGTCAACCAATAGTGTCGCATGTACTACGACATCAAGCCCTTCAAGGGTGAGGTATTGTGTAATGTTTCCCCTATGGAAGTCTGTGATGTTTTTTTAGGACAACCATATATGTCGAAACATCACGGTATTTATGAGTCTCAACACTATAGTGTCATTGTTACTATGGGGTCTCAACTCTATGGGGTACCAAAGTTAGTTCTGACTACTGTCATTTCATATATCTATGCAAAAAAATGTTACAAAGTAATCTCTCAAACCACAAAGTTTATTCTCTTCATGATTTGATTAGAAGGTGAACACAAGATCACTGCGACAACCACATCCTCGACTCAAGTCCTTTCTATAAAGCAAAAGCAGGTTGAAAAGATTGTAGAAGAGAAAAAATATGTTTCTTCTTCACCTATGAGGGTGCCTCTGCACTTCCAAGTCAAGAAAATCTATAACAAAGCCCTTTGTATCTCTATTGGCCACAACCCTTTTCTAGTGTGCTTGGGGTTCTAGTCATTAGCCCCCATTGATCTAACTCTTCATGTCGCATCTTCAATGACAGAGTCCTCCCACACTTAGAAAAAATTAGATCATGTAGCCATATTTGTTTAATGGATCCAACACCTCTAACAATAGGTTCATGACATCTTTCAACAAGATAATGCCAAGTACAAGCAGGATAATTGCTTCATCATGGAAAGTGGCTCATAAATGTTAAGGTTCAACAAAATTTTCCCTATCTCCCGAGGGAACTTGATATAATGGGGACCATTGCTTCCTAATGGGGGAGGATTGATCCAGGTGGAAATTAGTGGCCACCCACCTATTCCACTGGCTGACAACATAGTTTTCCATCTTTGCAGTTTTTCTACGGTTTTTAGGCCCCAAACTGTCGGGGTCATTTTGAGGCCTTAAACGGTTTTTTTTTTTTGGAACTTCATGGGGCCAAGGGTTGCTAACAAAATGCCTTGGCCCTAGTCAAAATTTTTAATCCTCGAATAGTTCTTTCCAACGAGCTATTATTCACCCCAAATGGAGATTATATGCAAAAGTAACACCCCCGAGAAGTTAATTTATCAACTAACCACATCAGGGCCCACAAACCTTTTGGTGTTTCATCTTTTGGGGTCGGGTTTTTGGATTTTTAGGGTTTTCTCATTGATTCTTTATGTTAAAATTCCTTTCCATCCTCGTTTTTAATCATCTTCTAGCGAATGTGCATAGCTGACACATTTCTTCATAAGCTGCCACCATTCTAGCAAGTTCATTTCACTCTGTAGTTTTACAAACTCTGCATACTTCATTCTTTAACATAAATTGATTATTATTGTATCTCTGTGTTTCTATCCTATTTTTGTGTTTCATTTCATTCCCTCATAAATATGGATCAACCTTTAAACATGAGAGATGGGGTTTGTGGTTTTTCTAGGTCTGAAGGCGCAAAGGGAAATATTGGGCGATAGTAAATTTCAAGCCTAGGTTAATTCAGGCTTGAGGATTTTTTTTCTTATGTCAGTAGGTATCTTAGGATATGGACCTAGGGTTGGACCAAGTCAACTATGGATAGGTTGACCATCCAAGCCCTTCCTCAATTTTCTTGTCTCATGTGTATTTATTGGGTGTCTAGAGGAACTCCTGAAGGTTAATGAAGATTTGATGCGTCTAAAGAATGAGTTGGATTTCACATGTAGACAATGAGAAGGGTCTTTTATGGAGCTTGATGTGCAGGGTGGTGCTGATGGTTCACTTAAGTAGTCATTTTTGTGTCAACCTAAGACAACAATGTCAATCCAAAAGGGGATTTTGGAGGGTTGGAGTCATAATGTCTAAGAGGTCAATCCTTCATCAATTTCTCCTAAAAAAATCATAACTTCTTTAGATTATGCAGACCCAAAGCCGAATGGACAAGATCTTAGGTCGAAGTAAAAAGTGCATTAGGGAAAAATGGACAAGATAAAAATGGTGGTGGTCCAAGATGAGGGTTTAGAAAGGGTTTAAGACTTGATGATATTGGCCTTGGTAGGAAAATTTATGGGAAAGAAGGTAAAGGAAAAGTCCCCGAAATAGTGGTTAGAATCCAATTGGAACAAAGTCTTAGGTCACACTCCCATTTTTCATAAAATTCTTGTAAGAGGTTGGATATGCTTTGAGATGATAAGAAATATTGATGTTGATTTTGTCCTTAAGAAAGATTATTATGGGGTCCATCAAGTCCAGTTTGAATTCATTGGAAGCTTGGTTTTGATTCTTGAAGGGATCCCATTCATATTCAAAATTAATGGGCGTTATTTTTAGTGATACCCCTTAAATTATAGTGTGAATAAATATTAGTTACTATTGACAATTCAGTAGGATGGTTCATTTCCCTATAAGAGAATTTTTGTCATAATCTACACAAACAAATGGATAGTTTTTTGGTGGAAGTGGATTTCATAGACGGTTTACCAACATATATTGAAATCAATAGGGGAGACTAAGTAATGGTGTAGATATTTGACTACTATAAATTCCCCTTTCAATGCTTAGCATGTCATGAAATTGATCACTTATGGAGGGATTATATTTCTCTAAGAAGAAATTGGCAATATAAGAAAAAAGTATGGGTTGAAAAGTATGCATCTTCAGATCCTCCAAACCAAAATAATATAGGAAAGTTAAAGGATGTTGGTGAATAACACAAAGAGATGATGCAAAATTCGGTTCAAGACTTCAACAGGATGGCCCTTCAAGACATCCCTCTTCTCTATTCACATAAAATTATCTATTATAGGAGAATCTTCAGTGTTGTCAAGGTATGTTAAGTCCAATCCATGGCCTTTCATCATTGGTAGATATTAATGTGGTACCCTCGTTTTTAGCATCAAGCCATGAGGATAAAATTATAGAAGACTCTCATATATCCTTCTTTCATCCTTCTCCTAGTGTTGTATATGCATGTTTATCCCTTTACTTGATTCTTTCGAATCCTCAGAAGATGGTGGTAGGGGGGGTTTGAATATTTGGGGATTCATCCAAAAGAAAAAGGATCCAAACAACACACATCCCATATGCTCTCTTCATATAAGCTACATCCTATAAATCTCAACTCAATTACAGAAAGAGGGGAAGTTAAAGTGGGATTAGAAGTGGATGCAGAAAAACCAAATCCTATGGGGAGAAAGTCACACATATCCATAGAAAATTCAAGGGCTTAAAAAGAGGTGAAGGAAGGAAAGAAACTAACTATCAAAGGGGTTCTTAGAGTAGTAAAACCCCATAATCTTGTTCCCACATGAGTATCATTTTTCTTAATGTTAGAGGGGTAGGGGGTGCCCCAAAGTAATTAGTTCTCAAAAAATTATTTTCTATATGAAATATTGATATTGTATTGTTCCAAGAAAAAATGTGTTTAGGGTAAAAATCCATTGAAATCTTTTCTTCCATATTGAAGGATTATAAATTATGCTCCATTGATGTTGTTGGTTTATCTAGGAGCCTTATGACCAGGTGGAATTCTATTTTTGATGCCATCTCCATTCATTTTCTTTCTACGTGTATTGTCTTAAAAGGAAGATATAAAGGATTAGATAAGGTGTTCAAGGTGGTGAACCTCTATGATCCATATGGATATAGTAAACATTTCTAGGACCTATTAAAAGAACACAAAGTTGTTTTAGGTTACAATGTGATAGTAGCTGGTGATATTAATCTGAATTTGAACAACCAAGAAATTTAGGGTGAGGTGGCAAGGACAAACCCTCTCGTGGAACTTTTTGTAGAATAAAATTAGTAGACATGGAGCTTGTTCAAGTGGTACCTACTTGGAGGAATTTTAGAAGAGGTAGAGTATGAATCTCAAAAATATTTCACCGATTCCTTGTGGCAGAAAATATTGTTGAAGAAGTACAAAGGCACAAATCTTGCATTGGGGTTGGAGGTTCTTCTAACCATATACAAATATTTCTCCAAATATAAAAGGAGGATTAGAAACCTCCTACCCCTTTCAAGTTTAATCACACCTGGTTAAAGGAGGAGGGTTTCAAAAAATTAATGGTCATGACTTGGAAGAAGTATGATGCCATTGTTAGGGATTTGGCCATGCTTCAGTTTTAAAATTATATTATCTAAGTAAAAATGGTGTTGGCTTGTCCCCATTTTGACCTCCTAATTAATTACAATTAATTATTTTTAGTGTTGTTATGTTTTGGCATGAATATTTCTTTATTGTGCGAATTTGAACTAGATAAATCTAAAACAATGTATATGTATCTTATTTTTAATTAATGAAAATTATGCTAAGCATCTGACCAAGGCAAGATAACATACAGGGAGCATGATACCATGAGTGGGGAATCGTGAGGGGCCTATGGGGTTTACCTTGTAAATAATTCCAATCCACCCTTGATAAAACCAATTTTGCTGAATTTTTTAATTTGAAAGTATCCCACTAGCTTTCCCACCAACCCAAATCATTTAATGAGAAGACTAGGTTGGTTGAATTATCTCCTTCCAACAATTATTCAGACCAGATGGTAGTTGAAGAAGTCCTCTCGATATCAAATTAGAGGCATGGGTTGAGTACAATAGCCTAGAAATTTGTGGTTGAACCATGACTACCTTGGAAAGAGGAAAGTCACAATCTTGTGGGTGTGCATGAAAGGGGGGGAGGGACAGATTTTTCATGCACAAAGGATAATAAAGGAAGGGAGTTGAGATGATATGCTATTGATTTGAACTAGAGAAAAAGTGAGTGATTTCTAGTTATAATTCATGTGGGAAACTTTTTGGTATTGTTGGAGTGTGGTACTGTGAGCTAGAGCCTTGCTGGGCACACACAAAAGAACCAGAAGAAGGAGATTCTCAAGGGATTGCAAGACAATGAAGAGAGATCAATCTTTTGTTGTGCAAATCCAGTAGTGGGGAACTTAAAACTCACGGAGCTCCTAATATCTCGACAAAGATATTTCTTGTGAAATTCATCCCTTGAGAGGTTGCTAAATTACTAATACTAGTTGAGATCCTTCCCTAAAAAATTCACCCTGGTGGTATCATGGTATGGCTAAGGGGTGGCCAGTTGTAGAAAGGAACATTGCAACTAAGCCTACGGTTGGGTGGAAAAGTTATCACCCTAAATCATTTTGTCGGGTAGATTTAATTTCAGATAAGTGTTCTTATTATGCTCATAATACAAATTACATGCAACATGTTTCATTTATTTTATGATTTATATCTTCTTTTGGTTATAAGATGTAGATAGTTGTAGTAAGATGTAAGGAAAGGAAATCATATGTTATAAGATGTAGATAGTTGTAGTAAGATGTAAGGAAAGGAAATCATATATATGATTATTATAGAGTTCAATGTTAGAAATATTTTTAGCATGCCTCTCGTTAATATTGCTATGCTTAATATCTAGAATGGTATGAAATGGTAATTGTGTATGTACGCTCTGATATCTTCTTTTGGTGTCTTGTTTGCATATTTAAATTTATGGTTATGACCTTGTATCATGGTCATATTGAATTTCATTCATGCATTGTTCTTTAATTCTGATCTGTAAACTTCCATGAATATTCCACTGGAACAATTCGCAACAATAGATCTGATAAATAACTAAAATATTTATTATTGAGGTTATTTTTCCTTTAGATTTACAAAATATTTAAGTTATTGATTTTTCTGCTTAGCATGAAATAGATAAAATGAAAAAAATAGAGAACAATAAAATACAATCACNAACAATAAAATACAATCACACCATCCACAAATAAACACAATATATGACCTCGAAAACCCAATATGGGAGAAAACCTAGCTAGAAGGTGAGGTTCCTCTCCTCTCTTTTCTCTGGCATAGAAATGGTGAAAGTACAAAGAAAGAGGCACTTTGTGGAGTTTCCTTTGACCTGTGACCTATATGGATGCTAAAAAATATCTCCTTTTCTGTTATGCTCACAAAATTCCACCCTCAATTTTTTTTCTTAGCTATATACAGAGCAAAATAATGGAACCCCTTCTCCTCCCAGTGGATTGATATTTAACATTGCTCAGTATCCATCTCGGGGTAGTTTTTTTCACTTCCTCAACCCTCAATTGTGATAGGTTTTTGGACCTTATAGAATATTATTGAAATTACATACATGGATAGCCCCATATGCATGAGTAAAATTACATACATGGATAGCCCCATATGCATGAGTAATGGGGGCTGACATGACATCCTCTCATACCATGGTGGTCAACATGATAGGTTAACTTGTTGGAGACATAACTTTTGCATATAATCTTCGATTGCCACACAATCTGCATCGTTGGAAAGGTCTTAGAGTGTAAAAAATTGTAAAGGGGGTGGGAATAATTTATGGACACCAAAACCCCTAAAAATGATTTAATGCCTCAAAATGGTCACAAAACGTTCCAAACCCCAATTTTCTAAACTAGGACCTACCACTAAAATGACCCTGCAAGCTGATTCCTCCAATTTTTTCCACTTTGAAAGCACAGAGATAGATGAAAAATAATATAATGATCCATTTTGAATCACATTCCCATCTATAGATAAATGTAAATAAAGTTGTTAATGGGTTGGAACTAAACTTTTAGATGACAAAAATTATCCCCTGAGCTCATGTTTAGCACGTAGCTATTGCTAGACAAGAATGGAGTAGACTTAGTTGTATGTTGGTGATGGGATTTGGTATATAATCCACAACCTTTCAATGAACTTTGGTTGGGATAATGACTATGTGGTTTTTGTGGGAACCACCATGCCCTCGTGTTATGTTTTAACCCATTATTTAATGAGTTTTTCAAGTTACAACCAAATTTGAAATCCTAGGTATGTGAATGCCCATAAAATTTCCTTACGAACAATTTTCTTTGTGAGGGTCACTCTACAATAATTATAAGAGCCATGAAGTATTGTGGATTGAGATATTATCTTGGAAGGGTGATTGCATGTTTATATGGTATAGGAAATGTGTATGTTATGATGAATTCTATACAATTTGTTAATGTGCCTTGTGAGTCATACATATAGAATATTATGTACCTATGAATAGCTTCCAATCCTTTTGTGAGTTAGGTGATTGTGGTAAAGGAAGTGTATGATGCCAAAAGTCCATGATTGAGAACCCTTGTAAAAGGAAATCCACCCACTACCAGAGTAATATCTGTCATACAACTATGAATAACAATTTGTATGATTGCTTGGAAAAAGATTATTTACCTACTTATTATAGGCCTAAATTTTTGATAACATATCCATCCTTCTTGAGTGAAAGTCCCTGAATTCAATTTTATCCTTTACTTTGCAACTCAAATAATTATGAATATAAATGCATTAATCCTACTCCTACTTAGTATAAGCCAAAATAGGGCCTCAAGGGAGTATTTTTCCCTTGCGGGGTGCTTAGAAAAGTTTCTAAGGAAAATTTGGTTGTTTCTAGCATATCACATGAATATGGTTTTCATGTGATACAACCTAGATTGCATGAAAATTAATTTTTTTCTATACATCTTGTATTGCATGAAAAACAACTTCACACGATACATGCACAAACTTCGAGAAATTGAGTGATTTTGCCCACTTGTATCTCAAGAAAAAACAATTGTGTGGTGCGACACATTGCACTCTCAAACATATTTGGGCATACAATATGGGGAAAGAGGACAAGGAAAAAAGTGATACGATGGAGAAAGATAAAGGGAAGGAATGTGAATGGAGCATAAGCATCACACTGGAGAAGATTTCTTTGGGCACAATGTATCACATCCATAAAATGTTTGGATGTGATATGTCACATCATCAAACATTTTGGGAGATGTGATAAATGCGAGGGTCAAAACTTATCAAGAATGTGATAAAGAAGAAAGGAAGGACACAAAGAGAAAACAAAGTTAAGGAGGGGGGGGGGATTTTCGTGAGGAAGAAAATCGTACTTGGTGTGACACGACACAAAAAAAAAGAATTTCCGAAGAATGATAACATGTCGCAATGAAAATGTTTTTTGGATGTGACACAATCCAACGAAGGAAAAGTTTGGAGGTAAGAAAAGGATGTCTCACAAGAGAAGATTTTCTCAAGTGCGGTATGTTGCATGAGAAAATCCTTTGGATGTGAAATAGTGCAAGAGGGAACTTTTTCCAAGTGCAATAATAATTTTTTTGAGCATGTGATAAGGCAACACATGGGGGAATTTTTTTGTTGGTGTGATACTTCATAGGGAAAACATACTTGTGATGTGATATAAACTTTTTTAGAGGTGCAATATAACACCTTGACAAACTTCTTCCTTTTTGTGATAAGCCAAAGAGAGGCAATATGCATTAGTAAACATCTAACCCATGGTCTATCTATATGAAAGGTGATTTGTCATCATACAATTCCATGCCATTTGGAACATGTGGAGCCATGTATGGGCAATGACATGGTAGGAGAGAGAAAGTCATTGAGAAATCTTAAAGGGCCACAACTTCTTTCTTGGAGCTTAGAATTGAGTGAGATTACAATAGTTGGAAATCTCTCAATGAATAGAATACCCTTGTATGCTCAAAAGTGACTTTGGAACTATGTTTAAGAAGAATTTTTTTAATTACGCTACCTCCTTAATGCTACTTAAGGGGTTGGGTATTTGACAGATGGTATCAAAGTAATGGTTTAAACCCGAGACTACTATGGGATAGGAACTAGAGTTGAGTTGGAAATAAAATTATTAGGTCTTATTAAAAAGGCTCATGAATAAACAAATATGTCATGACGAAATGAGACTAATGGGTTAATTTTCTTGTTTCAACACAAAAGAGAAATAAGTGAAGATTAAGTGTGATTAGTGAAAAACAAGTGCTTGACATGGAAGAGGCATCGCGTGACGAAGAAATTGAATCAAATGAAAGAAGGAATGTTGATACTCCCTTGGATATAGTATAAATCATGTGAATCCTAAAACCATGGATTCAAAGTTGTAGGGAAAACAACAAATGACTAATTCAAACCCAAGAAAAGCATAATGAGATGAATGTTGTACTACTACAAATCTTGTTTGAAATTCAAAAGTACCTTCATTAGGGACCAACCATGATCAATGTAGAAATAATTCTTTGTAAGAAGAGGTGCCATGGTACCAGTGGATATACATATAGTCGAGAGATGCCAACAAAATCCTTTGACAAAAATACAACTACTTAGGATGAAGCATCTAGTAATGGCACAAATCCCTCTTCCCATAAGCATAAGAAGAAGAAGTGTTTCAGAAACCTCTTATGGGAAGAATTAAAAAAATCTAAGCCACCTACCTTTGATGGTGAGGTAAATACCAGTGAAGAAGCATAATCATGACTTCTCAAGCTAAAGAAATATTTTCAAGTACATGACTATTTAGGAAACATGAAGAAAAGAGTATCCTTTTTTAACATGAATGGTCGATCTTCTATCTAGTGGGAAGACTTCAAGAATGTGAAAAGGATTAACAAAAGGAAAATAAATTGGAAACATGTTATAACATCTTTTTCCACATCATATACATAGATGCATGTTTTGGCTAGAATCCCAAATCCACCTTCAATTGCAAGCCAAAATTCCTCCTCAAACTCTTTAAAAATACCTTTTGGAAATCCATAATCTCTTTTCCCATTACCAACTCATGTATTCAACTTTTTATATGCTATTTACCCTTAAACAAAGCATGTATTCCTCCATAATGCAAGAAAAAAATAAAATATGTGCATAATGCACCTTTTTTGGTAGAGTTCATGGGTTTCCCAAGTTAATTACCTCTTATAGTCCATGCCTAACTACTCCAATTAACCTTTTGAAGTATAAATAAGAGCCATTGGGTGGAGGAGAGGAAACATCCATTGAAGCACCCTTATGCTAGTCAAATTCTGCTAAGTCTGCAATCCCTTTCATCTCAATATTTTAAGATCTTTCCCCCATATATGGAAATCCCTATTTCCATCATTTCCCCCCTTCATATATTGTTGAGAGGAAGAAATTTATTCTCTTCGCTTCACTTGTTTAGATAAAGGAACCATGATTTCAAGCCCTATTCAATGGCCTAGGCAGAGGAATATGGATATCGGTTCCACTTAGTGCCACAACATGATTAAGTAACCTCTTTTCATGTTACTTGTTGTTTATAATAAATGAGAACTCTCTTTTCCATGTCAATCATACGTTGTTAGTTTAATTTTGTAGAAATTAATTATATGCATTTGATTATTGTGATATTAAAATTATGATCCTAGTTAGTATATGTAGTTAGGAGTTAGCTACTATAAGTACCTTCTACGCAACATTGTCTCTCTTTATGTGCAGGTTGACAAGAGAAATAATGGAGCAAGAGACTAGAGAGGGGATTCATGAGAGGAGTGTTCTCCAAAATTTAATATCCAAGTAAGTGCTTTTCTTGCTCGCAGGTAGTTAGTTAGTTATACATCCTTAACTGTTTTTTTTTTCCTAGTTAGAGTCGGTTCTTTGGGTGTCTACTTTGTGTGATATTTAACCTGAATCATAGAGGAGAAATCCTTGAAACAAAATTAACAAATCCATTGGGGAGTTATCCTTTGGGTTAGTTGGTTGCTTACTTTTTTGTTTTCTTTTATTCTTTGCATTCTTTATGTTTCTATCTCTGTAAGTATTTTAAGACCTGAATATTTAAGTACAATAGCATATATATGCTCCTTTGTGAAGGGCTAAGCATTTACATACACTTGTTTCTGTGGCAACAGAAGATTACAAGTCCTTGGAGGTAGTCTGTCTCGATTTTCCTAGTCTTTTTAACCCCTAATTTTGCTTGTGGGGGGTGCTTCTGACTCTCTAGGTTGTTTGAAGCTTGTTTTTAGTCTCAAACAATAGTTGAAGTTTTTAAAATTAAATAAAAACAAAGTTTTTTGTGCTTATTTGGCTTCTTAAGTCATGCTATTTTTTATTTGCATGGTTGTATGAAATGTTTTCTTGTTAGTCCTGTCTATTTCTTGAAAATTGTTGCGATAACACTTGAAGCTTGAGTTCTTGGTCTAAGTCTTATACTTTTCTTCCTTGCATCTCTTATTTTCAAGCAAAAAGAAAAAAAAAATCCTTGCTTTGAATTTTTTTTCTTGGTTTTTGCTTCAGTAGCAACAAACAAAAGGCTATATTGCTTTACAGGTTTTTGCTTCAGTAGCAACAAACAAAAGGCTATATTGCTTTACATAGATCAGTTTCTTTTTTGATTTGTGCATTTGTTAATGAAAATAAAAATATTTTCTTCATAACACATGTCCTTATTTAGCATTCACATTGAAAAGGTAGTTGCATTGTAAAGCATATAGGGTTTTTTAGGTTGCATCACATAGTGAATTCTTTCTAAATTGAAAATTTGTAGTTGTGCATGCTTCATTGAAAAAGGAAAAATATTACATTTCAAAGAGTTTGCATTTAGTTGTTCATTTTTCACTTTCTACATTGAAGAATAAGTTCAATTTCGTAAAAATGACAATCTTTTACAATTTCTTTTCTGCAAGAATCTCTAAACATCATTCGTTTCACTACCTTTTTATATGAGTAAAGAACAACCCCTAAAACAAACAATAAATTAAAATTAACTAGACTTTTTCCTTTGTAGAACACCAACTAGTCTAGGTGTAGGGCCTTGGAACAAGATTGGAGAGTT
>CBVK0102506116.1:0-12708 GCA_900067695.1 Picea abies
ACAAGATTGGAGAGTTAACTCTCCAAGGTCACTCAAATTCAAACATATATATTTTTACTAGTGAGTGATTAAAACGCAATCTCGCATGTGTTTTACTAGGGAATCTCCTCTAACATAGGAGTTAAATATTAAGTCACATGAGGATAAGTGAAGGAGATATCTCCTCTCTCGCTTATCTAAACATTTGTGGATTTTTTCATATTTGGGGGATTCCCGAGTACCACTTGGCCCCTTGAGGTGTCGGTACTTTTGGGAGCATTAGGATTAAGTACCCTGTTGATATGTGTGGTTCTGACTGATGATGGTTTTCCCCAGGATCTATTTGCGAATTTGTTCCATGGTTTTCATTCCTAGGTTCCACAGAGGTGACTACAAGGGAAAATATCATGGTACGTGAGACAGACAATATATTTCCACCTTGACTCCTTTGGAGGGTGTTCTTCGTGATGAGGACACTTGCACCATAGGAGAACCTTATGAGAAAGTTATCATAATTGTTTTTCAGTCCTTCATTAATCCGTCTCAGGACTTAATCAAACCGTATCAGTCTCTGGAAGGTTCATTTTCATCTCTTCACTACTTTGGACTCATGACCTAATCCACTTGGGTTGAAGCTTTTGAAAAGTAGTTTGTTTGTGTTTTTTCTCTTATGACCCTTTTTAGTGGCATGTTATGTTTGTATAGTTGGTCTTAGGTTGTGTCTATACTCCCAGTTTTGTATTGTTGATTCAAGGTGGTCAACCAATCGCTCCAATGGTCAAGAAGGACCCCTATTCTTTCACTTGAAAGTGTGGAGTTTCCTCCTAGAAAGCGTGGAGTTTCCTTCTGTAAAGCATGGTATTTATACCACTGGTTTTTTAGAGCTAGTGTGTGAGACTCTTTCAAACATGGAAAATCCCATAAGGTAGAAAATTGTGTATAAGAATGTTGTGGCCAAATTTCTCAAGGATACCAACCAAGGGACCCCTTCCCAAGAGGATTCTTGTGCTTTTCCTTTTTTGGAAATGTTGGTAACCCGTTGATTTCCACTTTGAAAATTCCTAGATTGAATGTAGGAATATCGATTTAGTTGTGGACCAATCCGAGTGTCCCCAATTCTCTTAATGCTTATTAGATAAGACTTTATGTCAAGAAAATCAAGTTCATCATTTATCTTCTTCCTCTGTAAAGTCTACTCCTCCTCCTTCTTCCTCGTCTAGTGAATGTATAACTACTAGTAACTAGAAGTATAAAAGGAATAGAAAGAGGAAGAATGCAAATAAGAAGCAAAGACAAAGGGAAATGTCAGCAACCTTTGTGAGTCATGTTGGAGACAAGAAACCATCCTTTGCAAGTTATATTAGGGACACATATCTAGTCACTGCAAGTCATACTAGAGATAAGAAACCAATTGCTACAATTCATGTTGAGAGAAAGAAACCAACCTCTTCTAGCCACAGTAGGGGAAAAAATCCAGTCACTACAAGTCATACTAGAGATAAGAAACTGACTGCTACAAGTCATGTCATAGGAAAGAAACCAAGAACTGTAAGTCATGCTAGGAGCAAGATTCTAGTCACTACAAGTCATACTAGCAATATGAAACCAACCAATATGAGTCATGTTGGGGGTAACCCACCAACCAATGCAAGTCATGCTGGGGGAATTGATGCTACTATGAAACCTAGATGAATGAGATGCAAGCCTAAGTTCCATTTTAAAATTTTCAAGGGAGATCACCTTACTCATCTATTCCTAGATATTCTAGAGGTACTAAGAGTGTGGTCCTTGTTTGAAGGCCATTTTGATCGCGAATCAAATTCAGTTTCCCAACAACCTAATCAATCAGTGGTTGATGAAGTGATATTCAGTTGATACCAATATTTATTTTGGGGTGATGTGTCTATTGACCGTGTTGTCTCCTTCTTTTAGAGAGTTATGAGACTATTAAAGTGGTCGTGTCGATGCAACCATCAGTTGATCCCACTCTTCTTTTGGGGAGTGGTGTGTTTATCAACCATTTCTTTATCATTTATAGTTTAGTACATTTTGAACAATGGGGGAATTCCACTCACTTCGATCATACTCCCTCCCATACCTAGGATGATTTCATTTGATTGGAATTATCTCATTGAGCCTCACCTTCCTTCTTCCACACCTTTCCAAATAAGGGTTGAAGTTAATTCAACAAACATTTACTGATTTATTTTATAGATAAAGGAGCCTTTGCAAGAATTTTATCCTCATCGACTTGGAAATATTTGGGTTCTCCCAAGCTCATGTCAGCTACCAATGAGTTGTTGGATTTTAACATAATACCTAGTGAATATTTGGGGATTCTTCCTTAGTTTTCTATCATGTTAGGTGGGAGGACTGTCCTAGTCGATATGATCATGGTTTTATGCCCTTTAGAATTAAATATGATTCTTAGGCGTGATTATGTATATGCTATGAACGTTGTTGTGTCTATGTTCTTTCAGGTGATGCATTTTCCTCACAACAGAAGAATTGTCATTATTGATAAGTTTTCATCTGATAATCACCATCCTAATTTGACTTTAGTTCAGGCTACCTCTTTGTATGTTCTTAGTTTTCGAGTTGAATTTACACTGCCACGACTAAATTATGTGGCATCATATTCTTGGTGTTCAATTTCTTATGAGAATGAGCCTTTACAGTCATGTTATCATTCTTGATACAAGCTCTCGGTAATTGATTAGGTGATTTATCCAATGGGGGAAATCGAGATCTTACTTTCCCCTATTGGTCTAAGGGACCGTGAGTTTTCTTTTGAGCCTGATCTCATTGTTTGTAGATCCTCAAGCCCTAGTTCTTATGATTCTTTAATAATAGAATCTACTAACTCCAATCAGAACATCCATCCTCATATGGAATATGGTCAATCCACTTCCCCCATTTGGGTTGTCAATCCTCCTAGTTCACATGATTTCTTGGATGTTGAATTTCCTTCAGATGAGGCTATCCTTGAAGCCATTATTGAGTATGTGTTATATTCTTTGCATCTATGTGTGTGGGCACATCAGATTCGACAACTGCATCTGACGATCCCAACTTCCTTTTCCCTTTGTGTTGTGTGCGTCGGGTGCTTTCTTAGGGGGGTCCCAGGGGGGGCCAGGTATGCCTCCCTAGTTACACGCAACGTTCAGGGCATCACACCAAAATGTTTTTTTGGAGGTTTTTTCTATTTTAACAGATTTTGCTATTTTTAGCGGTTTTCTAAATTAATCCCGTATTAAGGGATTAGGGTTTTGGTAGCTACGAAATACCTAAAACATTGTATATATTGTATGGTGAATGGTGAAATTGATACAATGAAGAGTTGAAAGGTGCGGCACCAAGGAAGTCTGGTTTTCTCCTGGTTAAGGGTTTCCAGTGTAAATCTCTATGTACTATGTGTATGAGCCATTGATTAATTTCTGTTTTTCTTAAGAATCTCTATACATTGCTTTACTTCACAGGTTTAAAAATTACATCCATGACTACAGATGGTAGATTGTGGGAAGATATGCATCATATATTTTTCTTCCTTTCTGATATGGAAAATTTACAAGTTGAATAACAAAGAAACCATTGGCTTGAGCATAGCAATAGGCTCTACTTGAAGAAGTAATATGCATAAGTTGCAAGGCTATGCAGTGATTTCTACCATATTATAATTGTACAGTTTTTTTTTTTCAATTTTTGTATTCCAAAGCACAAGTTGTTATGAGAGGTTTATATGTTGGATTTATTAACTTCTGGATGATTGTTGTTAGTCATATATATAATAATTCAGAAATGTTTTCATTGGAACTTTTTCATGTTGATTCGTTCTGACAGGTAGTAATCTTGAAACTAGCATATAGGTTAGATTTTCCCTCATTACATTTTGAATTATCCATTTCTTAGCTTCTTTTTTTAGGATCGACTCCACTAAGTTGTTGATTAATTGGGTTGGTTGTCATTGATGTCAATCCTTGAAGAAAGTCCGATAGAAAATTTCGGTAGCCCAATAATATGGTTAAGGGATTTAATTTTGTTTGATGTATAATGGTATAAAGTTAATATATTTGTAGGACACCTCAACAAAATGGTGTTGTTGAAAGAAAGAACATGACAATACAATAAATGGATCGAACAATTCTAATGGATTCTAAATTGATAGATATCTTCTGGACACATGTAGTGCATACAACAATTCACATTCAAAACAGAGTAATTCTTAGAAACAAGAGTGACAAAACTCCCTATGATCTATGGAAAGGAAGACCAGGAAATTTGAAGCACTTCAAAGTGTTCGGAAACAAATGTTACATCAAAAGAGAAGATGGTAGAATGGGAAAGTTTGACTCTCGTGTGGACAAAGGTGTACTTGTTGGTTAATCAAGTACAAGGAAATCATACAAGTGTTACAATATAAGGCTCAACAAATTTGTGGAAATCATCAATGTAACAGTTGATGAAACAAGTGAATGGAAATTAAACGAAGAAGAAAAGGAATCAGTGGAACATGTTTACAAAGAAGAAGAAAAATATGAAGAAGCTACAGAAGGGGAAGATGAAGAAGATCATATATAAGTATAAGAGAAAGTTCAACAAGTACCTCCAAAGACATCTAGAAAACGAGTACAGAAGAATCATCCTTTATATCAAATTATCAGGAACAAAGATGCAGGAATTGAGACTAGAAGAAAAAATCGTTCACCATAACAACTACACCTAGCACTCTTATCTTCGATTGAACCAAATAGTTTTGAAGAATCCAGCAAGGATGAATTTTGGAAAAAGGCCATGAATGAAGAGTTGAATCAAATAGAGAAGAATGACACTTGGGAATTGGTTCCAATACCAAGGTACAAGAATGTTGTTGGCACAAAGTGGGTATTCAGAAATAAATTGAATTAAGATGGACAAGTTACTAGGAACAAAGCTAGATTGGTATGTAAAGGATACACACATGTTGAAGGTATAAAATTTGAAGAGTCGTTTTCCCCAGTTTCCATAATGGAAGCAATCCGATTGATATTAGCTTATGCACGCTCCAAGGATATTAAATTGTATCATATGGAAGTCAAATCAACCTTTCTGAATGGGGAACTTGAAGAAGAAGTCTACATTGAGCAAGTAGATTGATTTCAACTGTCAGAGAATGAAGATTACGTTTGCAGGCTAAAGAAGGCCTTGTATGATCTAAAAAAGGATCCCAGAGCATGGTACTCTAGACGGGATATATATCTATAGTAAGAAAGGTTCAAAAAATGAAATGCAGACAACAACTTCTACATCAAGGTAACTCAAGATAGTATTTTATTAATTGAAGTTTATGTTGATATATTATTTTTGGAAGTAATGATCACAGGTTAAGCTAGAAATTTGCAAAGGATATGCATAATGAATTTGAAATGTTATTAATTGAAGTTTATGTTGATGATATTATTTTTGGAAGTGATGATGAAAGGTTAAGCCAGGGAATTGCAAAGGATATGCAAAGTGAATTTAAAATTTCATTTCTTGGAGAACTATCCTTCTTTCTGGGTCTTCAGATGTGTCAAAGCAACCAAGTAATTTTTGTTTCTAAAACTAAGAATATCAGAGAAATGCTAAAGAGGTTCAGAATGGAAGATTGCAAACCAGTTAACACTCCTATGCAAACCAATTGAAAGTTGAGAAAAAATGATGATTCAAAGTCTATAGATCCAAGGAAGTACATGTCAATGATTGACAAATTACTTTATGTAATGCAGGTAGTTGGACAGGTAGCACGATTTCAAGCAGCACCAAAGGAATCACATGTTATAGTAGTGAAGAGGATTTTCAAATATATCAAGGGAAAGAAATAGTTTGGATTATGGTATCCAAAAGGAAAGGATCTATCACTAATTTCAAATAGTTTGGATTATGGTATCCAAAAGGAAAGGATCTATCACTAATTTCCTACACAGATAAAGATTGGGAAGGTTGCATTGATGACCGACGAAGCACCAATGGAGTGGCATTCTACTTGGGTGAGTGTTTGGTATCTTGGCTAAGAAAGAAAGAGTAATTAATATCATTGTCTACATCCAAAGCAGAGTATATTGCAGCAACGCCATGTTTTACACAGGTTCTATGGATGAAACAAACTTTGACAAATATACATGTTGAGTATGATGAACCCATTCCTATATATTGTGATAATACAAGCGCTATCAGTATATCAAAGAATCTAGTGATGCACTCCAAGACAAAGCACATTCTTATCAAGTATCACTTTCTAGGGGAATAGGTTGCAGAGAATAACATCAACGTTGCATATGTGGGAATAAAAGAGCATGTTACAAATATCTTCACAAAACTGATTCCAAGGGAATATTTTGAGTATATTCTCTAGAGACTCAAAGTAATTTCTATGCCAAAATGAATGCTTTTGAATGCTTATCTTATACGTTTTATATTTACACAAGGAATCACCATCAAGATGACAGTTCAGGTTGGGGGAGCAGGTTTAGGAAGAGTACAGTTAGGGGGAGTAGCCCCAAGCATAGTTTAGTTAGGGGGAGCAGTCCTAGACGAGAAATTACCTTTTCCATTTATGTCAAAGGGGGATAAATTCACCAGATTTAGGACAAAGAGTTAGATGCTTGGAGAAAGATCACATAGGTATGTTTCTAGGGGTAGCGATGGTCACAGGGGGAGCATAAGAAATATGAATTCATGTTGCTTCGGAGTGTTTCCATCAATGTCAGAGGGGTATATTGTTGATTAATTGGGTTGGTTGTCATTGATGTCAACCCTTGAAGCAAGTATGGTATCAAATTCTGATAGCCCAATAATATGGTTAATGGATATCAGTTTGTTTGATGTATAATGGTATGAAGGTTATTATATTTGCAGGTAAAACTATTCTATATGGATAGTACATGTCATGCCATTTTTGGTGATATGTGGAACGCCACATAACTCCTCAAGATTAGAGAGGTATGACCTTGTGAATTTGGAGAACCCTCATGAGTTATCTAGAAGTCAAAGAAGTCAAAATTATTCTAGATGCTCCTAGAAGAAGTTGACTAGTCAAGTGAGTGAAACTAGGATTCAATCATGGGTTAAGTTGTTGCAATAAGAAAATAATTTAAAATAAATTAGTTGCAAGTGGAGAATTTACTATCTGTAGAAAATTGGGTTAGAAGTGGACAAGTGATTATAATTGGGTTAGCCCTAAAATAAGTAAATTGGGTAAAGTTGGTTAGAAGGTAACCCCTTGAGGAAGCTACATGGAAGTATAAATAAGAGAGTAAGGCTCTCCTATTAGCACATATTGAGGACATTGAATATCTATTATTATGTAAGGTTTGTTGCAGGTACTCTTTGATACATATGAAGTTGTACAAGTCTGAGGTAGCATGAAGGGTTGACGATGAAAGTTTTAGAATTACAGAGAATATTGAAAAAACCCTATATTTGGAGGTGTACGCAGGATGTGGTGGAGCAGGGTGTGCATGTACATGGGATATTAGTATAATAGGACACAAAGATGAGGGAAAATCCATATAAACTTGAGAAGATGAAGATGCCAGGTCTCTAGAATCTGAAAGAAAGCTCATAGGAAGGTCTACAATGATCAGGTACATCTGATTTATCTACTAGTTCAAAAGGTATGTCTTATTTCCATGAGTATTTGGATTTTTTTGTCTACATGAGAAATGGTTATGGGGTTTTGAGGATTTTCCTTGGAGATATTAGTGATTGCATGGGACTTTCTGTATAATTTAGATTTACAGAAATATAGTGCTGGTATAATCAATATTCATCATTGATACATCTTGTCAGTGTTGAGACACATTTTGTATTTCTTGGCATATGGTTAAGGGTTTTTGTGGTATATGGTTGAGAGTTTTTATTTGTGAAGTGATTGATGTATTGTGAGACTTTATATCAGAAAGGGTTTGATGTCTAGTCCATGTGAGGGTCATTATACTTTTTCTTGATTATACTTGTATGGAAAATGACTAGAGAGACATAGATACATTTGGTTAAGGGATATGTATGAGGATGTATGCACAAGGTACAACTACAGGTTAGACAGGTTGTAGGTTGAGTTTCCAAGAGGCAATAAAGTGTCTGGGTTTCAAAAAAAGTGAAAAACCCTTGTTTTAGAAAGAATATGCATGATGTATAATATACAAGTTGTGTCCATATGCGGGATGCAGTACAGATAGGTCGCATACATACGCGAGCTACAACATAGATAGGTCATGTACATGTTGGTTTTGATTGGTACAAACTGAGTACAGGTACAGGTTGGTTACAGGATAGTGGCACAGGTTGGTTATAGGTCGTTGGCTTAGATTAGTACATGTTTACAACAATATATCTCACAGTGATAGTGTGACAGTGGTTTCATCATCTTACTTATATTTCAGGGTGGCAGGATGGGGCAAGGATAGGTGGTTGTAGCCACCTTCTGGTTGTAGCTGGAGAACATAGGGGGTTGTATTATCCTTCTAGTTGTAGCCATAGAATTGGGGATTTGTATCTTCCCTTAGGTTGTAGCCTAAAAATATAGCGGGTCAGAGCCTTCTTCCAGTAGTAGCTGGAGAACAAAGGAAGTTGGTGCCTCGAATGAATGTAATTCTTAAAGACATATAAGAAAAAACATTTTGTGGTTTTCTCTCACATTGGGTTTCCACGTAAAAATATGGGTGTACTATGTATGTGTATGATTGTTCATTGTTCATGGTTTATTTGCTCTCCACTTATTAGATGATAATGCTATATTGATCATAAATATAAATAACACTTGCATATTATGGTTAAAAGGATTAAGAATCTCTATTATTGATTCACCCCCCCTCTCAGTAATCCAACATGAGTTATGAAACATATCCTTCTTTGTCATTTAGAAGTGTTTTAATTCATGTGGTAGAGCCTACAATTCATGGATTCCATAGTTAGAGCCTTGATTGTAATTAGGAACCCATGCTGAAGTATTTTCATAGGCCCATGAGTCCTCTTACTCCTACCATGACTTCATATCTAAGACACATGACTTCTTCTCAATATTGTTTTGGCCAATACCCATGGGGCTCCAAAATTTATGTGTTAAGTTGTAGTATTACATTGCATTTTCCCACTTTCTCTTTTGAGCCTGATATTAGCTTCAATTTGATGTTCTATAGCCAATTGCTTATGCATTCTCTTCAGTTTCTATCCTTTTCATCTATTTCCTTTGCAACTTGACACCTTATATCCCTGGAGGAAACATTCCCCTTAGTGTCCATATCCTGCACACATTCGTTAAATTGAGCATAGGCATGCTCACTATGCTTGTAATTAGTTTGCTTGTTTGGGACACTCGTTTCCTCCACTACATTCTAGCATTATTTTATTATATTTCAATATTTTACACACACACACATATATATTGTTATAAATGTGCCTGTAACTTGCAGGGCCAGCATTTTTAACCATTATCTAAGAAAACACAACCCAGGGGCATCTAAGCCATCAAAATCACCCAGGGATCGCACCCGACCTGGGCCACTCCAACCGTTAACATGGTTGGATTTTTGGCATCTCCTCCCAACTAAACTCACTGTAAAGGTATTAAACTCAAGTCGCCTAACAAATGAAACCCACACCTTAACCGATTAAGCTAGCGAGACTTGACTCAAGCTTATATAATATAAAAAAGACAAAAAAACTGATTATAAAAGAAGAGGATGGGAAATAGTCAATTTCTCTATAAATGTTTGGCAACAATCTTGAGTTATGTCTCCCTTGAAAAAAAAAATAGTTTTCAGTGTATGTCTCAACAAATTGGGTTTTTAGTATGAATTTAGGAAACTAAACCTTGTTCATTAAGTCTTTAATCCCCAGACTGGTTATTCTTACAGTCACTATGGAGAGTCTGTTGATGCCTCTCGTGTCACAGAGTTATGTCATTTTTCATTCTTGAGATTATGATGCCTAAGTCACTTTTGTGTCATGCTTATGTTCAAGGGAATTTTTATCGTGCATTGGTCATTCTTAGAGATTATTGACTTTTCATGTTGGCCTTCCCATTGTCAAGTAATTCTTTGAACCTAAAAGAATCTATGTATTTTACTCATGCTAGTATGGATGGTCCCCATTGACTTCTTGTTGACATGGAAACTCTTATCGATTACAACTCATTTCTCTAAGAGTTTGATCTAGAGTAGCACCCTGGACCTATTTTCATCATTGATAGGTTACCTTGTGCTCAACAAATGACATTTCATCATTGGTCGCCAACTGAGTGGTTTCCCATGTGTTAGAAATCAATAACTTTATTCACACTTTGGGATTCGTGTACTACCTTGGATTCCATTTTCCTCATTGGTGGAATTTCTTTCCTCTTTCAATGGTTTTCATTATTATCCATTTCTCATAGGGTCTCTTTCATGCCCTATTCTATTTGTTTAATGTGAGAGATTTAATCAGTGGTGTGTCCATCCAATTTTCCGTCTGATTCTTTCAAAATATTTATCCTTATGTTGTTCCTCGTGTTGGATAATGGGGGATGTTTTAATTCCCTCCTTCCAGTGAATCTCTTCTCATCAACTCCAGCTCATTTTCTCTGGGATATGGATCTAGAGTATTTATAGTACCTTGGGGCTTGTAGTCATCAATGGCAAGTCCCCTCACTATTGACAGTGGGGATACATCAATGTCCCTTGATCAATAGATTCTACAAGTGCTTGAAATCAGTTCATTTATTCACACTTGTTAGAATGTACTAGGTACCTTGATTCTCATTGTCATTATTGATGGGTTGTATCACATTTGCTAATGGTATACATTTATGGTTGGTAATCAAATGGTGTCTCAACATGTTCAAATTTAATTCATTTATTCACATGGTGTAGCTTCATACCATTGATAATTTGTTTTGAATACCATGGGTATGCAGTAGCATCACCTATTTTATGATGTGGTCTGATTTGCATTGGAAAATACCATTCCTTTATATGAGATTGGTAATTGTGGAGGATCAATTTGTTCATCTCATTGATCCCAATTATTCTCCTTTGATTTAGAGACAAAGATCCACTATGTATATGATCTCTTTTGACATGGATCCACTATGTATTGATTCTTTGTGGCCATGATCACTTCTTATATATATATATATATATATACTTCATGGATATGCACTATACTTGATTTGGTGACCATGATTTCATCACTCTTGAGCATGGGTATGCTTGCCTCAGGAAGAGAGTAATATCATACTTGATTTCTTCTGCAATTACTATTATGGTGTGTTGTTTGGTGAACTCTTCCTGGGCCCACTGTATAATTTCCTCCTAGATTTATATTGTATTTTAGCCATAATATTCCCTTATGACATCACACATTATGGGAAATATGTTATATCATATTTTTCCGCATCATATTGCATATACACACTTTTTTGCAAGAATCCTAAATCCACCTCCAATTATAGACCAAAATTCCTCCTCAAACTCTTTAAAAAAGACCTTTTGGAAATCCATACGCTCCTTTCTCATTGAAAACTCATGTATGCAACTTTTTATATGCTACTTTCCCTTAGGAAAAGTGCATAATCCTATAGAATGCACCAAAAAAATAAAATATGCGCATAATGTGCCTTTTTGGGAAGATTTCATGAGTTTCCCAAGTTAATTACCTATTATAGCCCGCGTCTAACTCCTCCAACCAACATTTTGAAGTATAAATAAGATCCATTGGGTGGAGGAGAGGAAGAATCGATTGAAGTACCCTTATGCTAATGAAATTATGCTAAGTTTGCAAGCCCTTTCATCCCAAGATTTTAAGATCTATCTCCCATATCTGGAAACCCTTGTTTCCAACATCTTGCCTCTTCTTGTCTTGTTGAGAGGAAGAAACTTATACTCTTCCCTTCACTTGTTTAGAGAAAGGAACTAGGAGTTCAAGCCATCTTCAGTGGCCCTAGTAGAGTAATTTGGATATCGATTCCGGTCGGTGCCATATCAGGATTAGGTAACCTCTTTTCATGTTACTTTTTGTTTATAATAAATTAGAAATCTCTTTTCCATCCCAATGATATGCTATTAGTTTACATTTTGTAGAAACTATATTAGTTTATTATTGTGATACTAACATTATGATCCTAGTGAGTATACATAGTTAGGAGTTAATTACTGTAACTACGTTCTATCCAACATTGTCTCTCTTTGTATGCAAGTTGACAATAGAAGCGTTGGAGTGATAGATCAGAGCAAGGATTCATGAGAGGATTCTTCTCAAAATTTTAGTATCCAAGTAAGTGTTTTTCTTTCTCACTGGTAGCTAGTTAGTTATACATCCTTAACTACTTTTCTCAATTAGATTTAGTTATTTGGGTGTCTGCTGTATATGATATTTAACCCAGATCATATGAAATAAATCCCTAAACCAAATAAGTTTGAAAAGTATTTTAGGAATAAATACCTATCATAAAAATATTATGATGGTAAAATCAAAGAGTTTCACTCATTGAAAGTAGGACAATTGAAAATGGATTCCTATGTCAACAGATTATTGGAGTTGTTGGGGTATGTTCCCTACATTAGAGATGAGAAAGTGAAAATTCAGTGCTTTCTTAGAGGGTTTCCGCAATCCTAACAAGATATGATTGAATTTGATGAGCCAAGAACTCTTAAAGACACAATTTAGAAGGTGAAGTATTGCTACGAACAATCCAAGTGTAGGCCATAATTCAACAAGGATTGGAAGGAAAATAAA
>CBVK0102506128.1:0-30428 GCA_900067695.1 Picea abies
GATGGGGGATAGAGAGAGTGGGAGATTTGATTAGATGGGTAGTGTTGATGATTGTAGCTTCATGAAACATTCTCCAGGTCGTTCTCCTCTGCATTGAGTTGAGATGACCTGTGAGACAACCCATGTGATGGGTGTGTCATACTCCTCTGGACTAAGTTGAGATGACATCTCAGGTCTCTTTTCATTCTCCTTTGGACTCACTTGATATGAATTGATATGGTCTCTTGTCGGAATCCTATGGACTTAGTTGAGTCGACTTGAGATGGCTCTCGAGATGGTACTCATATTGGACTTAGATGGTACTCGTATGGACATAGTTGAGTTGATAGAGGTAAATGGATAAAGTGGGAGCAATATAGTTGAGAGAGAGAGAAAGGTAGGGATGGAGAGAGAGAGGGGTGAGGACAGAGGAAGGAAGATAGTAGTTGGGTGGTAGTGAGGGAGGCAAGAATGGGACTGATAAGAGAGAGAGGGATACTAGGAGGAGAAAGATTGATAGAGTGAGTGAGTGTGTATGAGAGGGAGATATATAGTGACAAAGAGTTGGAGAGAGAGGGAGGCAGGGTGAGAGAGAGGCAGGGCAGGAGAGAGGGATGGAGAGAGTGAGGGAGTAAGAGATAGAGAGAGAGTGTTGAAAAGATCCACAAAGTGGTGCAAAGGGGTAGTGTGAGCAGGTTAAAGTGGGAAGGAGACGTTGAGGAAGAGAAGGAGGGTCGGCAATAGAGTGAGAGTGAGAAAGAGAGGGAGTGAGAGGGGGAGTGAGGGAGAGGGGTAGTGAGGGAGAGGAGGGAAGAGATGGAAGGGGGATGAAAGAGAAATAGATATAGAAGGAGGGAGGGATGGTGGGTGGGATGGAGAGGGGGATATATAAGGGGGACACAAGGAGGGAGAGAAACGGAAGAAAAAAGGTGGGTAATGAGGAGGGTGGGATAGATAAAGTGGAAAAGTGAGAGAGACAAAGCAATTGATAGGGAGAGAGTGATAAAAAAGGAAGGGATTAAATGATAGGGATAAATAAGTATACTGGGTGAGTATTAGAGAGATAGGTAGAGAAACAAAATGAGAGAGGTGAGAGACAGACAGGTAGGGAGGAAGTGAGGGTAAGAGAGAGCTAGAGAGAGATGATGGGAGGGTCAGAGTGGGTAGAATATAGAGGTATTGAGGGAGGAAGGGAGAGAGAGAGAGAGGTGACTAATAAAGGTCGAGAGAGGGAGGGAGGATGAGAGAGAGTGAGAGAAACATTGAGGGAGGGACGGTGAGAGATGGAGGGAGGAAGAGTGATATAGATGGGGGATAAAGAGAGTGGGAGATTTGAGTAGATGGGTAGTGTTGATGATTGTAGCTTCATGAGACATTCTCCAAGTCGTTCTCCTCTACATTGACTTGAGACGACTTGTGAGACACCCCATGTGATGGGTGTGTCATACTGCTCTAGACTGAGTTGAGATGACATGTGAGGTCTCTTTTCATTCTCCTATGGACTCACTTGATATGATTTGATATGGTCTCTTGTTGGAATCCTATGGACTTAGTTTAGTCGACTTGAGATGTCTCTCGAGATGGTACTCATATGGACTTAGATGGTACTCGTATGGACATAGTTGAGTTGATATGTTGAGAGTGACATCCTTATTTCTGAGAATAGGTGGAGATGTCCCTAGTATTTGAGCACTAGAGGATGTGATAGATCCTTGCTATATTGTCTAAGATTAAATATTATTGTGTGACCCTAATTTTGTATTGTGAAGGGTACAAGCCAAGTCCACTATGTAAAATATCATTATTATTGTGTAAAGAATAACTGTATTTCTGATTTGTACAAGTTTGCCCTATTGTGCAAATAGACACATCCATTTGATGTGATAGGTCATGTATAAATAAGAGTTGATCCCCACTGTGGATCAATCGCTCTTAATTGTCTCATTCTCTCAATGCTACTTTAGGGCTGAAGTGCACACTCCTCTTGTACACAAGTTTTCATGGTCATAGAAGAACCATCTTGTGTGCTCTATTGTTTGTGGTCTGTGTGGGATATTTTCTTGACTCGATAGGGAAGGATTGTTGGGTTTTTCTCTTGATTGAGAAGGTTTTTCCCAAGATAACTTATTGTGTTCTTGTGCATGGTTATTCCTCTTGTGATCTTGGTTATTGAAACTAGTATAGATACATTGTTTATGGTTCAAGTTCATGCTAAATTGAAAAGAAACTACATGTTCTTGAGGCAATCATTAAAATTAAACATGTCATGAGAGCATAGTTCCTAGAGATTCATTGCACAAGCCATTTCATGCTAGTTGTCTCCTTCTTGCTACAACCGGAAAAAATACCCACTCCATTTTCCTTGTCAAGCTAGTTTTAACACCTTCCCTTGAAACGTTGGGCCTGATTTCTTCGCAGATGTGTATGACATAGTGCTATGTACCAAATACAATGTGTGGTGGCATTTGAAACTTAGGACAAACATGACATAAAATTGAAAGGAGATGTGTACATTTAAAAATGCACAGGCTCTCCATTGATCCATACCGCACAAACTTCATTGATCCATTACATGGAGTGGCATTTGAAATGAGGGCTAGACATGGCATGAAATTGAAAACCAGAAGAAAAATTGTGCATAGGGGAAGCAATATAAGACAACCTACACCAATTTTCCACATCCTCACACATGTCATTATAGCATTGGTTTAAGGATAATCAATTCTTAATGACTTAACGTGGCAATGGGGTGGTGAGAAAGTAAATTTTTAATCTTATTTTTAATCAAAAATGTTAAATGTATGTCACGATTCAGTTCTTACCATTTTCATTCCTCCTATAGTAGAGACAATATTTTATTGATCATTATAATATGCATGGTATAAGTGTGTAATCTTATGCAATTCTCACATGTTTTTATATTTATATATCTACATATATATTCCATTATAGGATTTTTTCTCCTGTGGTTTTATGTAAACAGAAATGGAAATCACTTGGACCAACAATGTCTATTTCCATTTTAGAAACATTACAGCCTCGTTGTTTCATGTATCTTTCATGGTTGTTTCATGTAATCTTATGTGTGTTGGAATATGAAACTCTCATTTGTCTCTGGTGTAATGATAGTCTCTGGTGTAATGATAGTTTAAGTAGAGGCGTTGTTTCCTTGTTTTTGGGAGGTTGTTGGAACTACTTGCATTTGAAAGATACTCTCCAACTAGATTCTTCCTAGATTGGTGTGATTTTCAATTGGTAGATCAAAGTAATTGTCTTTAGACAAGCTTCATGTATTTATATGTACTCTATTTATTTATTGAATAGAACACTCAAGAACAATTTTGGTTTGTTTAATTGTGTATATACTCTCTCTCCCAATTCCCAATATGGTATGAGAGTGGGATTGGGTCTTACTCCCTCACGGGAGGGATGATGGAAATGGAATCTTGCATAGAGCTTGTAGGTGAGAGTACTGTGTTTTTTTTTAGATGTAAACTCGTTGACGTGTATGGAAGCTCATCTATGGAAATAGATTCTTGTAGGTGAGAGTAGTGTGTTGTTTGTGATATGTAAACTGTGTGGATATACTAGGTACATTATTAGAGAGAAAGAGACCATAGATATTTTCGAGATATGTTTCAGATATGAGAGACTTCATTGATACTGAGCCTTCTTGTCATGGAGAAACAACAAGTCATGAGGTTCGGAAAAATGCCTTGATCGAAGAGTATCAGTCCATCATGAAAAAGTATATGTGGGATATTGTTTTGAGACCGAAAGGGAAGTCTATAGTGAATTCCAAGTGAATAGATAAGATTAAACATGTAGTTGATGTAAGTGTCGAGAAATACAAAGCAATATTTGGGGCTAGGGGACTCTCTCAGGTAGAGGGAATACATTATGAGGAGAAATTTTCTCCTCTTGATCGATACATTTCCATCTGAATAATTATTTCTCTTGCCATATCCATGGGTTGGAGACTACATCATATGGATGTGAAGACAACCTTATTTAATGGTGAGATTGAGGAAGAATTTTACATCGAGAAGTCAGATGGATTTGTGATACATGAGAAGGCAGCTCATGTATACAGGTTGGAGAAAGCCTTGTATGGACTAAAACATGCACCTCGAGCATGGTATGATAAAATTCGTGGATACTTGATGAGTTTGGGCTTCAAAGATAGTGTCGTTGATCCCAAACAATACTATCACATTGTTGGTGACAAGTTCTTTATTTTGTTCATTTATGTTGATGAATTATTCCTCACGAGTTTAGAAAGCATTATTGTTGAATGCAAGAATGCATTGGATTCTGAATTCGAGATTAAGTACCTTGGTATGATGCACTAATTCTTGGGACTGGCAGTGTGGTAGAGGACTGAAGATATTTTGTTGAGTCAGGAAAAATACACAGTGGAGATGTTAAATAACTTTGGAATGGGATACTACAAGCCCATTGCTACACCAATGGTGATGAATATGAAGAAACCGAAGGAGACTTCTTCCAATTTGGGTGATATTGATCCACATATTTACAGACATATGGTTTCATCATTGATGCATCTTGTTAACATCAGACCTGATATATGCTATGTAGTGAGTGTGCTTAGTCATTTTATGAGTCAACCAAGAAAAACACACAGGATAACAACGAAGCATGTGTTGAGATATTTAAGAGGCACAATTAGTTATGAATTGAGATATGCCTCTAGTTTAGAAATGAGAATGCATGGATATGGCAATGAAGATTGGGTAGAGAGTGCAGTGGACCAGCAGAGCAACTACGTTTGTTTTTTTTACATTGAGATCTGCCCTAGTTTCTTGGTGCAATAGGAAACAAAATTTTGTGACTTTGAGTACCATAGAAGGAGAGAACATTTCATTATGTGCGGAAGTCCATGAAATAGTATCGCTTTTCAAGATCCTTGCAGACTTGTTTGGACACGAGATGGACTCGACCATTATCCATTGCGATAACGAGAGTTTTGTAAAGCTCTCAGAGAATCTTGTCTTTCACGATAAATCGAAAGAGATAAAGATCAAATCCCATTACATTAAAGAGAAAGTTTCAAATGTCTTCACCAAAATGCTTGCGAGGACAAAGTTCAAGTACTTCCATGAGAGACTTTTCCTAGTGGAGAAAGCTTCCCTAGCTGAGAGGGAGTTTTGATGATTGCATATTCATGAGATATTCTCTAGGTCATTCTCCCATATACTGAGTTGATACGATATGTGAGAGAGCCCATGCGATGGGTGTGTCATACTCCTCTCATCTCAGTTGAGATGATGTGTGAGGACTTTTGTCTTGCTCCTCTGAATTTAGTTGAGATGACTTGAGATGGTCTCCTCTTGGACTCATATGGACTTAGCTGAGTCGACTTGATATGTTGAGAGTGACGTCCATGTCATATGGACTTAGCTGAGTCGACTTGATATGTTGAGAGTGACGTCCATGTTTCTTAGCATAGGTGGACATGTCCCTAGTGGATGAGCATAGGGGATGTGAAAGATCCTTGTAATATTTTATAAGATTAAATATTATTGTGCGACCCTAATTTTGTATTGTGAAGGGTACAGGCCGAATCCACTATGTAAAAGATGATTATTATTGTGTAAAGAATAATTATTTTTCTGATTTGTACAAGTCTGCCCTATTGTGCCAATAGGCGCATCCATTTGATGTGCTAGGTCACGTATACATTAGAGTTGATCCCCATTGTGGATCAATCACTCTTCATTGTCTCATTCTCTCAACGCCTACTTTAGGCCCAGCAGGTAAAAAATACTCTCTTTAGGGATCAATTCCGACATTAGTTCATCCCCTCTATATGGATATTTGAGAATTAAATGAGAGATCCTCACAATTCTAAGTTTAATCACATATCATAATAATAATTGGACACAAAATATGTCATACTTATGTGTTACTTCTCATGTTGTAAATAAATATGCGAGTGTTGGTTGTGTTTTGAAGAATTTATTTAAGCGCTATTGCATTGAATTCATGAATTTTTGTTCGAGAAACAAATAAATTTAGCTATGGATGGGCCACTTCCAATATGATCTTGGAATAGAGTTTCAGTTCCGATGTGTGAACACCATCAGGAAAGTCAAGATACTAGACATCCAATAGGGTTTTGTTTGTTATACAGTGTTCTCTTTTCGCTTTTTAACTTTGATCTTGGTTTGATTTCTTGTCCACTTTTATCGGTTGCCTTTTTGTTTACGAAATTTTAAGGTTTGGTTTTGTTTAATGGGTAGTGCTATCCTTGGATTATGGTTCATCACATTAGGTAAGATTAAGAATATTATATTATTTTTATTTGAAATTAATAAATTTATAATGAGCATTAATGCAGTTCTAACTATAGAGTTAAGACTATAGTTCTATCAATAAATTTATAGTGTTATGACTACAAGAGCAATTGGAATGTTTAAACCATGTATTTATAAGAAAATTGAAAAAAAATTATTTAGGAAAATTTAGGTTATTTCCATTACCATAACACCTTATGGGTTTTTTGGATATAATAATTAGTTAAAGTTGTGATAGTTCAGGATATGATAAGAGTATGTTTTGGATATTTTCTGTTGTTTTGAATTCTTATTGATAGGATTAAAAATTACTTGAAATTTCTTTTTCTTTTTAATGATTTTAAATTTTTCATATTTTTCAAATATTCTATTTAATTAATTTAATTTTTTATATATTTGAAACCATTAAATAGATATTTAAAATTTTAAAATTTTATTATTTAAAAAAAAAAATTATTTAATGATTTAGGATGAAGATAAAACGATTAAAAAGGTTAAAAAACCAATAAAAATTGAATGGGTAAAAACATCATACTAAAAATAAATTTTATCCTTATTGGACCGACATAAAAAAAAACTCTAAGAAAAACGTATTACCGTTTGAGCGACATGAAAAGTTTATTACTGTTAGAGCTACATCGAAAAAAGCTCTAAGGAAAAGTTTATTACCATTTGAACGACAGCAAAAAGTTCTAGGAAAGGAAAAGCACGACAACAAAAGCTTTAGGAAAAGATTATTACCATTCGAACGACAACAAAAGCTCTAGGAAAAGCTTATTACCGTTCGAGCTAAAAGATAGTCCAAAAAGCTCTATTGCCCTCTGATAAATGTATTACGTTTTAACATTTTTCTAGGGGCATGACGTATTGTAAGGGCTGAGGTATAGAATGTTTGAGTTTTTTTAAGAATTTGTTTGAGCGGTTGTTATTGCAGGATTTATTTGTTGATGCGTTTTTTTCATCTGTTTGAGTTCTCGATTTTCTGGGTTTATTAGTTGGTGATATTTTTATTCAATTTTATTGTATGTCTTTTTATGAGAATAAGAACAGAGTAAAACGTAGGTGATCATATTCACTGTAATGTTCATCTATTCGCAACAGAGTAAAACAACGGATTCTTCAGACAAGTATTGATCTGTGGCATCGGTACACTAGAAGCTCGCTATTAATCAGAGACAAAGAGCCAAAATTTGATATTTCCCGTGTCTGGAGCAACAAATAAGAACATAAGAAGATAGTTTGGTTATAAGCCTTTGTGCGCGAGCTAGAATGGCTTATGGATCGTATGTATCCTTCAGATCGATTAATCTTTACCAGTTGTTGTGAGAATGGCTTTTCCAGTTTGATTCTATTGTGTAATGAGGAAGATATTGTTTAGCACGCTCTCTGGCTTTGATACATATGCTTTGTATCCTATTATTTTGATTATGAAATACTCTATATTCTCGGTACGTGCATTCGAACGAAATGCAGAGCCCAGGAGGCGCAGCAGGTAGAAAATCTTCTCTTCAGGGATCACTGCAGACATTTGGATAATTCAATGGTAGAAAATATTCTATTCATCTCTGCACACGAAATACCTCATATTAATGTGTTATTGTTCATGGGGTAAATAAGTATGAGACAGCTGCTTGTCTTTAAGCATTCGTCCATAGAATTCATGAATTTTAGTTTCAGGAACGAACAGATTTAGCCATGGATGGACCACTTTCCAGAGTTCTTTGGAAGGGACTTTCCGCTCCTCACGATCAAGAAAGTCGAGATACGAGACATCAGTTTGGTTTGTTTTGTTATGAAGTGTTATCTTTTTTCTTTTTAGCTTTGTTTTGGTTTTATTGTTTAGGCTGTTTTATAACCAGCATATTTGCAGTTTTAACCAGTAAAACGATGTTGATATGTTTTGCAACAGGGATTTCGAGATGATGAGGCGCTACGTTCTCCAAAAGCTTGGAATGTTTGAACCCTGCATTTACTTTCTAATTAAACAAATTGATTTCGCCAGATTCAGGTAATTTCCATTGCCGTAACAGTCTATCATGGTTTTCCAGAAACAAAAATTAGTTAAAAGCGGTGATGTCTGATATTTGAGATGGTTCAGATTTAATGAGAGTATATTAGGGGTATTTTCGGTAGTTATAAATTTTTAATTCTTTTATCATGGTTTTCCTAAACCAAAAACTATTTAAAGGGGTGATGTGTGATATTTGATATAGTTAGAAATGATGAGAGTATATTTGGGCCTATTTTGGGTCTCCTTAAATTCTTTAATAAGATTGAAGTTAGTGGAATTTATTCGTATATTGGTTATTAATTTTTCCATGTTATGGGAAAATTTCATTAAACTAAATTATTTTTTGATATTTTTTAAAATTATTTTAAGAGAAATTTAAATTTGTTAAATGTAGAGTTATTGTTCTTAAGATATCATATCAAGATCAATATCTATAACATGAATGAGTTTCATGGAATTCACTCATTTTAAAGATAAATCAAGTTGGACTAATGGGTAGAGTGAGAGTGTGCCAAAGGGAGAGAGAGTGTGGCAAAGGGAGAGAGGGTGGGGGAGAGAAGAAGTGAGGGTGTGAAAGAAAGGGAGAGAGTGTGGGGGAGAGAAGGAGAGAGGGTGTGAAAAAAAGGGAGAGAGGGTGGGGGGGAGAAGGAGGGAGGGTATGAAAGAAAGAAGGAGAGAGAGGGAGCTACAAAGAGAGGGAGAAGTTGAGTGAGAGAGAGAGGGGGTAAATAGAGAAGAGGGAGAAGAGGTAGAGGTGGAGAGAAAGGGAAATCATTGAGGGAGAAAGAGAGATAGTGGGGTAGATGGGTGGAATGAGCGATTGTGTCAGAGAGGGGGGGAAGGTGAGTTCAAGAAAGAGAGAGAGGGGGATGGAGGGACAAACAGAAGAGAGAGAGAAATATGGGAGGTGAGAGGGTGAGAGAGAGGTGGGTAATAGAGAGAATGGGGTGAGAGGTAGAATTGGAGACAAAAGGAGATAATGGGGTGAGAGAGAGGGATAGTGGGGAAGAGGGGTGGAGTGAGAAATTGTGTGGGAGAGAAGGGGGGGAGAGAGGGAGGGATGGTGAGATAAATCAAGAGTGAGAGGGATTGATGGAATATAGATAGAGAGGTGCGAGTGTGGGGTAGAGAGGTATAGTGAGTGAGAGTGCAAGAGAGGAGAGATGAAAGGGAGGGAGAGTGACAGAGAGAACAAACTAGAGGGAGAGTGAGAGAGAGATAAGGATCGAGGGGGAGGAAGGCTACGAGAGAGAGAGGGAGAGAGAGGGAAGGAGGGAGGAAAGGAGGAAGAGATAGGTGAGGGATAGAGAGAGAGAGAGAGAGAGGGGTATTGGGATAGAGTCAAGGAGTGCGTGAGAAAGAAAGAGTGTCGGGGAGTGAAGGAGGGAGGGTGAGAGAGAGAGTGAGGTAGGGAGGGTGTGAGAATCATAAAGTGATGGGGTATATATAGAGGGAGATAATGAGAGAGAGAGAGAGAGAGAGAGAGAGAGAGAGAAAGGTGAGAGATATAGTGGGAGAGAGGGATGGAGGGTGAGAGAGAGTGGGAGAAAATAGGAGGGAGGGCGAGAGATGAAGGGAGAGGGATGGAGAGAGACAAAGAGAGAGAGAGAGAGATTTGGGGAGAAGAACGAGTATATATATATATAGGTAAAGAGGTAGAGAGAGAGAGGTAAAACTGGGGAATGAGCAGAAATGGATAAATAGAGTGGAAAAGAGAGATAGGTAGAGAGCACATCATGTGGGAGATATAAAGAGAGAGTGATAGTGATAGAGAGTGAGTGATAGAGTGAAGGGGTATATAGAGAGGGAAAGAATGATAGAGTGTGTGAGAGAGAGAGAAGGAGAGAAAGAGAAAGAGAGAGAGAGAGAGAGAGAGAGAGAAAGAGAGAGAGAGAAAGGTGTGTGAGAGAGATATTTGGGGACAAAAATGGTTGGAGAGAGAGATAGAGGTAAAGAGTGAGAGAGATAGAGAGAGGTAAAAAGGGGGAACAGAGAGAAAGCTAAGTTGATAGAGAGAGAGAGATAAAGAGAGAGAGATAGTTGGGTAGAGAGAAAGAGAGAAATATTGGGGTATATGGGTAAACTAACAAAGAGAGAGAGGAATAGGGAGAAAGACGAGGGGTAAGAGATGGGGAGGGAAGGCGAGATATAACAGGACAAAGACAAAGAGTTGGTGATAAAGGGACAGGGGGAGGGAGAGGGTGTGGTAGAGTGGGAAAAAGTTAGAATGAGGGAGGGAAGGAGAGAGAGGAGGAGTGACAAAGTGAGAGGATTAAGGGGGGAAGATATAGAGAGAGAGGGATAGAGGTAAATGGATAAAGTGGGAGAGAGATAGTTGTGAGAGAGAGAGAGGTAGTGATGAAGAGAGAGAGGGGGGTGGGGATAGAGGGAGGAATACAGGAGTTGGGTGGTAGTGAGGGAGGAAGGGATGGTGTAGCTAAGAGAGAGAGGGAAACCGAAATGAGAGAGATTGATAGAGTGAGTGAGTGTGTATGAGAGGGAGATATATGGTGACAAAGAGTTGGAGAGAGAGGGAGGCAGGGTGAGACAGAGGGATGGCAAGAGTGAGGGAGTAAGAGATAGGGAGAGAGTGTTGAAAAGATCCACAAAGTGGCGCAAAGGGGTAGTGTGAGCAAGTGAAAGTGGGAAGGAGACGTTGAGAGAGAGAAGGTGGGTTGGTAATAGAATGAGAGTGAGAGAGAGTGGGAGAGAGAGGGGGAGTGAGGGAGAGGGGTAGTGAGGGAGAGGAGGGAAGAGATTGAAGGGGGATGAAAGAGAAATATATATAGAGGGAGGGAGGGATGGTTGGTGGGATGGAGAGGGGGATATATAAGGGGGACACAAGGAGGGAGAGAAAGATAAGAAAATGGTGGGGAATGATGAGGGTGGGATAAATAAAGTGGAAAAGTGAGAGAGATAAAGCAATTGATAGGGCGAGAGTGATAAAAAATGAAAGGATTAAATGATAGGGATAAATAAATAGAGTGGTTGAGTATTAAAGAGATAGGTAGAGAAACAAAATGAGAGAGGTGAGAGATAGACAGGTAGAGAGGAAGTGAGGGTAAGAGAGAGCCAGAGAGAGATGATGGGAGGGTGAGAGTGGGTAGAATATAGAGGGATTGAGGGAGGAATGAAGAGAGAGAGAGAGAGGTGACTACTAAAGGTGGAGAGAGGGAGGGAGGGTGAGAGAGAGTGAGAGAAACATGGAGGGAGGGACGGTGAGAGAGTGAGAGATGGAGGGAGGAAGAGTGATATAGATGGGGGATAGAGAGAGTGAGAGATTTTAGTAGATGGGTAGTGTTGATGATTGTAGATCATGGGACATTCTCCAGGTCGTTCTCCTCTGCATTGAGTTGAGAAGACTTGTGAGACAACCCATGTGATGGGTGTGTCGTACTCCTCTTGACTAAGTTGATATTACATGTGAGGTCTCTATTCATTCTCCTATGGACTCACTTGATATGAATTGATATGGTCTCTTGTTGGACTCCTATGGACTTAGTTGAGTCGACTCGAGATGGCTCTTGAGATGGTACTCATATCGACTTAGATGGTACTTGTATGGACTTAGTTGAGTTGATATGTTGAGAGTGACGTCCTTATTTCTGAGAATAGGTGGACGTGTCCCTAGGATATAAGCACTAGAGGATGTGAGAGATCCTTGTTATATTGTCTAAGATTAAATATTATTTTGCGACCCTAATTTTGTATTGTGAAGGGTACAAGCCAAGTCCACTATGTAAAATATGATTATTATTGTGTAAAGAATAACTGTATTTCTGATTTGTACAAGTCCTCTGTATTGTGCAAATAGATACATCCATTTGATGTGCTAGGTCATGTATAAATAAGAGTTGATCCCCACTATGGATCAATCGCTCTTCATTGTCGCATTCTCTCAAAGCTACTTTAGGGCTGAAGTTCACACTCCTCTTCTGGGCAAGTTTTCATGGTCATAGAAGCACCATATTGTGTGATCTATTGTTTGTGGTCTATGTGGGATATTTTCTTTACTTGATAGCAAAGAATTGTTGGGTTTTTCCCTTGATTGAGAAGGGTTTTCCCAGGATAACTTATTGTGTTCTTGTGCATGGTTATTCCTCTTGTGATCTTGGTTACTGTAACTAGTATAGATACATTATTTATGGTTCAAGTTCATGCTAAACTGAAAAGAAACTACATGTGCTTGAGGAAATCATTAAAATTAAACATGTCATCAGAGCAGAGTTCCTGGAGATCCATTGCATAAGCCGGTTCACGCTAGTTGTCACCTTCTTGATACAACTAGAAAAAATACCCACTCCATTTTCTATGTCAAGCTAGTTTTAACACCTTCCCTTGAAACGTTGGGCCTAATTTATTCACAGATGTGTACGGCCTAGTCCAATTTACCACCTACAACGTGTGGTGGAATTTTAAATGCACCCCAAACATGACATGAAATTGAAAATTGGAAGTAGAATTGCGGGTAGAGGAAGCAATATAAGACAACCTACACCAATTTTCCACATTCTCACACATGTCATTATAGCATTGATTTAAGAATAATCAATTCTTAATCACTTAATGTGGCAATGAGGTGGTGAGCAAGTAAATTTTTAATCTTATTTTTAATCAAAAACGTTAAATGTATGTCATGATTCAATTCTTATCATTTTCATTCCTCCTGTAGTAGAGACGACATTTTATTGATCATTATAATATGCACGGTATAAGTGTGTAATCTTAGGCAATTCTCACTTGTTTTTATATTTATATATCTACATATATATTCCATTATAGGATTTTTTCTCCTATGGTTTTATGGAAACGGAAATGGAAATCACTTGTACCAACAATGTCTATTTGCATTTTAGAAACGTTACAGCTTGGTTGTTTCATTTAACTTTCATGGTTGTTTCATGTAATCTTATGTGTGTTGGAATATGCAACTCTCATTTGTCTCTGGTGTAATTATAGTCTCTGGTGTAATGATAGTTTCAGTAGAGATTTTGTTTCCTAGTTTTTGGGAGGTTGTTGGAACTACTTGGATTTGAAAGATTCTCTCCAACTAGATTCTTCCTATATTGGTGTGATTTTCAATTGGTAGATCAAAGTAATTGTTTTTAGACAAGATTCGTTTATTTATATGTGCTCTATTTATTTATTTAATAGAATACTCAAGAACAATTTTTTCTTGTTTAATTGTGTATATACTCTCTCTCCCAGTTCCCAATATGGTATGAGAGTGGGTCTCGGCCTTACTCCCTCATGGCAGGGATGATGGAAATGGAATATTGCGTAGAGCTTGCGGGTGAGAGTAGTGTGTTGTTTGTGAGATGTAAACTGGTTGATGGAAATGGAAGCTCATGTATAGGAATATATTTTTGTAGGTGAGAGTAGTGTGTTGTTTGTGATCTGTAAACTGTGTGAATATACCAGGTACATTATGAGAGAGAAAGAGACCATAGATATTTTCAAGATATGTTTCAGATATGAGAGGCATCATTGATATTGAGCCTTCTTTTCATGGAGAAACAACAAGTCATGAGGTTTGGAAATATGCCATGACCGAAGAGTATCATTCCATCATGTAAAAGTATATGTGGGATATTGTTTTGAGATCGAAAGGGAATTCTATAGTGAATTCCAAGTGCATACATAAGATCAAACTTGTAGCTGATGGAAGTGTCTAGAAATACAAAGCAATATTTGTGGCTAGAGGATTCTCTCAGGTAGAGGGAATACATTATGAGGAGAGTATGAGTCAAGCAAGAAAAACACACTCGATAGCAGCAAAGCATGTTTTGAGATATTTGCGAGGAACAATTAATTATGGACTGAGATATGCCTCTAGTTTAGACATGAGAATGCATGGATTTGCCAATGCAGATTTGGAAAAGAGTGCAGTGGACTAGTAGAGCAACTATGGTTGTTGTTTTACTTTGGGATCTGCCATGGTTTCTTGGTGCAGTAGAAAAACAATCTTTTGTGGTTTTGAGTACCATAGAAGCAGAGTCCATTTCATTATGTGTTGAAGTCCATCAAGGAGTATTTCTTTTCAAGATCCTTGCAGACTTATTTGGACATGAGATGGACTCCACCATTATCCATTGCGATAACTAGAGTTTTGTGAAGCTCTCAAAGAATCCCATGTTTCACGATAATTAAAAAAAAATCAAGATCAAACACCATTACATTAGAGAGAAAGTTTCAAATGTCTTCAACAAAATGCTTGTCATGACAAAGTTCGAGTACTTCCATGAAAGACTTTTCCTAGTGGAGAATGCCTCCCTAGTTGAGAGGGAGTTTTGATTAATGTATCGTCATGAGATATTCTCTAGGTCATTCACCCATTTACTGAGCTGATACGATGTGTGAGACAACCCATGTGATGGGTGTGTCATACTCCTCTCAACTAAGTTGAGATGATGTGTGTGGACTTTTGTCTTGCTCCTCTAGATTGAATTGAGATGATTTGAGATAGTCTCCTCTTGGACTCATATCGACTTAGTTGAGTTGACTTGAGATCTCTCTCAAGATGGTACTCATATGGAATTATATGGTACTCCTATGGACTTAGTTGAGTTGATATGTTGAGAGTGACATCTATGTTTCTTAGCATAGGTGGACGTGTCCCTAGTGGATGAGTACAGGGGATGTGAGAGATCCTTGTAATATTTTCTAAGATTAAATATTATTGTGCAACTCTAATTTTGTATTGCGAAGGGTACAAGACGAATCAACTATGTAAAAGATGATTATTATTGTGTAAAGAATAATTATTTTTTTGATTTGTACAAGTTTGCCCTATTGTGCCAATAGACGCATCCATTTGATGTGCTAGGTAATGTATAAATTAGAGTTGATCCCCATTGTGGATTGGTCACTCTTCATTGTCTCATTCTCTCAACGCCTACTTTAGGCCCAGCAGGTAAAAAATACTCTAGGGATCAATTCCGACATTAGTTCACCCCCTCTATATGGATATTGAGAATTAAATGAGAGATCCTCACAATTCTAAGTTTAATAACACATCATAATAATCTTTGCACACAAAATATGCCATACTTATGTGTTACTTCTCATGTTGTAAATAAATATGCCAGTGTTGGTCGTGTTTTGAAGAATTTATTTAAGCGTTATAGCATTGAATTCATGAATTTTATTTTGAGAAACAAATAAATTTATATATGGATGGGTGACTTCCAATATGCTCTTGGAATAGGTTTCAAGGCTGTCAATGAAAAATTGAAGAAAGCACAACAGGAACAACAAGAAATAAATGAACTCCTACTACATAGTATAGTAACCGAGAAAATCCCAAAAGATGATAACCATGATGAGGAGGTCAACAAAAGGGTCTCCAAGAATTCTGGTGCAGAAACAAGAAAAGGAGACACTTCATATGAAGGGACACCTTCAGTTGAGGACAAAACTATACCAGACAGAAAAAGAAAACAAGTAGACCACCTCTAAGAAGAATTTAAAAAGATTAAACCAACTACCTTTTATGGAGAATCTAGGATAGGAAAAGAAGATGAGGGATGGTTGTTGGAGATCAAAAAATACATCTAGATCTACAACTATTCCAGCAACATGAAATTCAGAATAGCCACCTACAATCTGAAGGGGAAGGCCAACATTTGGTGGTAGGATCTGAAGTTGGCCAAGGTCCTAAAGGAGAAACAGTTGGAATGGTCGGACTTTAATAAGTATTTCAAGAAACAATACCTTTCTGACAGCTATTATGAAAGAAACACAAAATAATTTTATGAGTTACGACTCAGACAAATGACAATGGAGGACCTTATAAATAAATTTCTGGAACTACTAAGGTTTGTACTGTACATCTGGGAGGATAAGGTAAAAATCCAACGATTCTTAAGATGCTTACCACAGTCCTACAGAGATAGAATTGAGTTTGACAATCCCAAATATTTGAGTGAGGTATTCAGGAAAGCATGAATGTGCTATGACCAATATAAAAAATGGATAGAGTTTCCCAAGACCTGGAAGGATAAGAAGCAAGATCGAATGAACCAACGAAAGAAAGGATACTCGCAAGCTTCTTATGAGAATGAAACAAAAAGTTTCCCAAGCAAGGATTTTCACTGCAATCATCCGAATACGCAAGGTAGTAGTAAATCAGTAAACTTGGGAACGAAAAAGTTTGGGGAAAATTCCCACGAGCCACTAAAGTGTTGGGAGTGTGGAGAGACTCATATAAGGAGGAACTGTCCATGTTTAATTGCAGCCAATAGAACTGTTGTCCACAAATTGTTTGGAAGCCTCGACAGTGGGAGATGTGGGCAGAAGTCTGCATCGGATAAATGCAGCCATAGATGGTCGACAAGATGACCACTAGTCCTCGGTGGTAGAAATCGAAGGTAAAATCAATGACACTTGAATTTATGTTTTAATTGATCGTGGATCTATGTTAAGCTATATTACTCCGAGTGTAGTAGAGTCAAATAAACTTAAGAAACTGAAGCACGCAGAATCATGGCTTGTACAACTAGCAACAGGTACTAAAAGAAAAGTAGTTGACTTTATTTCTGATCTTTAGTTCAGCTTAGAAGGTCAAAGGATAAGAACCAATATGAACATCCTACCACTAGGATCTTATGATATGATTATTGGGATGGATTGGTTTGAACAAGAAAAAGCAGTACTAGACTGTTATACAAAGATACTTAGCTATAAAGATAATTTTGTCATTGTTAGAACAACCCAAGGCATACCAAAACCTGTATCAGTCAGACAAGTTTCAACGATGCAACTCAAGAAATGTATTAGAAATGGATCTCAATTTTATGCCATTCGAGTGACAAATCTATTAGAAAAAGAAGATAAGCCCAAGTTAGAAGACTTTGTTATCCTACGTGAATTCAAAGACATGTTTGTGGATGAGATACCAGAATTACCTCCTAGAAGGGAAATAGATTTCTCGATAGACTTACTACCCGGATCAACCCCTATCTCAAAATCACCCTACTGACTGAGTCTACCAGAACTGACAGAATTAAAAATACAATTACAGGAAATGTTGGACAAAGAGTATATCAGATCGAGTGTTTCTCCCTGGGGAGCACCAATCCTCTTTGTGAAAAAGAAACATGGTAGTCTAAGAAACATGGTAGTCTAAGACTATGTATCGATTATAGACAACTAAACAAAATGACTATTAAGAACAAATACCCCTTACCAATGATACATGATCTCTTCGATCAAGTTGGTGGGGCCAAGATATTTTCAAAACTAGATTTATGATCTCATTATCATCAAATTAGGATAAAAGATGAGGACATAAACAAAATACCTTTTCAGAAAAAATATTTATGTGTCATACCTTTTGGACTCACTAACGCGCCATCCATGTTTATGTGTCTGATGAACAGTATTTTTAGTCAATACTTAGACAATTTTGTGGTGGTATTTATCGACGATATTCTGGTCTATTCAAAAATGAAGGAAGAACATGATGAACACTTAAGGATAGTGCTACAATCTTTGAGAAAACACAAACTGTACACCAAATTTTACAAGTGTGACTTTTATCAAAAAGAAATGCAATATCTAGGACATGTAATTTTAGCAGAAGGCATTGTCGTAGACTCGGAAAAGAAAAAATCCATTATGGAATGGATAGTACCTAAGGATGTAGAAAATATCTGGTCATTCATGGGAAGCTTAGATAAAAAATTATTGACATCAACACCCATTTCGAAGGTAGCAGACACAGATAAAGACTTCATAGTATGTGTTGATGCAAGTAAAGAGGGACTCGATGGTGTCCTAACTCAGGAAGGACACGTTATTTGTTATGAGTCTTAGAAATTAAAGGAATATGAGTGAAATTATCTTACTCACGACTTAGAATTGGCAGTGGTAATACATGCATTAAAAATGTGGTGGCACTACATAATGGGAAGGAAATTTCTACTATTGACGGGTAATAGCGGTGTGAAATATCTGTTTAGTCAACAAGAGCTCAATGCATGGCAAGCCAAATGGTTAGCCTTCTTGAGAAAATTTGACTTCGAAGTCAGACATATCAAGGGAAAAGAAAATAAAGTAGCAGACGCTTTAAGCAAAAGAGTCCATGGGTTATTTGAGGTAAATATCAGCAGGGCAGAAAGTGATTTGGAGCAAAAGGTAAGGACGACCGGTATTAGCGATGGAAATTACACTAAGATGATGGCAGAATTAGAAAAGAGTACCACAGACTCAGATAAACCAGATCTAAGTATTGACAAGATGGGATTATTATGATTTAAAAACATACTTTACATACCAGATTCAATAAAGTTAAAATTAATGGTTTTGGATGAAGTGCATAAGAAACCGTATTCTGGTCATCCAGGTTACCAAAAAATGATAACAACATTTAGAAAATTCTTTTACTGGCCTAATATTAAAGGTGAAACAACATAATACTTGGCTAGGTGCCAAGATTGTCAACAAGTTATGGCCGAACACCAGCATCCAACCGACCTATTACAGCCATTACCAGTACTAGAATGGAAATGGGAGACCATATCTCTAGACTTTATAATAGGTTTGGCTAAAACTCAGAAACAGAATGATTCTATCATGGTTATAATCGATAAAATCAGTAAGTCTGCACACTTTAGTCCTCTAAAGTCTACTTTTAAAGCTATAAACATTGTTGAAATATTCATGAAAGAAATTTTTAGACTGCACGGTATTCCTAAAATGGTGATTTCAGATATAGACGTGAAATTCACATCCTCTTTTGGAAGGAACTATTTTCAGGGCTAAATACTAATTTGAATTTCAGTACGAGTTATCATCCACAAACGGAAGGATAGACCAAAAGGATAAACCAAATCATAGAGGATATGCTCCGCATGTATGTAAGAAAAAAAAAAATAAGTGGGGATATTACCTACACTTGGTAGAATTTGCATATAACAATGGGTACCAAACTTCGACTAAGATGAGCCCTTTCGAAATACTGTACAACAAAAAGTGTATGACTCCAATTAGCTGGGAGAACCTGGCTGATAGACTCATGGTTGGACCAGAGATGCTCAAAGAAATGGAGAACATGGTAAGGAAGGTACAACAGAACTTGAAAGAAGCACAGGATAGACAGAAGAGCTATGTAGATCAGAAAAGAAGACTCTTGGAATTTCAGGTAGGATACCATGTTTATTTGAAGGTCAAAGCCCGAAAAATCTCATTGAAGTTAGGGAACTGTGCCAAGCTAGAACCCAGGTTTTGTGGGCCCTTCGAGATACTAGCTCGAATTGGACCCGTAACATATCAACTTGCACTTCCAGCTAATTTAAGAATTCATATTGTATTTCATGTTTCTTTGTTGAAAAAGTATATTCATGACCCTAATCATAGGATTGATTGGGACTTGCTTCAAGTGTAACCATAGGGAGACTTCCTGGTGGAACCCCTATACATTCTAGACCCGAGAGAAATATCACTTCGGAACAGAGCCTCCACTCAGGTAAAGGTGCAATGGAAGCACTTTAGTCCCGAGGAGGCTACTTGGGAGTTGGAAGGAGATTTGTGGAAATCTCATCCAACCCTATTCCAAGAAAGGAACAAACACTGAGTACAGTGTTTTACTGAAGGGGGAAAGGATGTGATATACCCTAAAAATAGAATATATTTCGAATTTAACTTTGCCGGAAATTTATTTCCGTTTTTAGTAAATTTGAATTTGGATTTTTTTTCCATTTATGGCAATTCCAAATTTTGAATTTAATAATTGTGATTAATTATTATGACTGTTGGGAAGAGTTTTGATTGGACTCAACTAACTATTTGACTATGAAACTTGTATAAAAATAGAATATTTATATTAATTGCAGGAGGACAAATGGAACAACCATGTTAAAATCAACTGACCATGACTCCATGAATGGGGAACAAGTTGGAACTACCTCTGGGCTGATTATTACAAGTGGAAAATCCGATATTTGGCCATTGGTAGCCCCTAAAAATTAGGGTGTTTAGAAAGCTGCGAAAATTCCCGCAAGGGAGGGAAAAAGTCCTCGGAAAAATTGACATATAGCATATGCGAGGAGGCAGGACGCTACCAAGTATGCTAGGGAAAAGATTTTTGAGCTCTCTTGCTATTATGAATAGATGGATTGAGTGTGAGGCAAGAGGAATCTGCTGAAATGAATTTTTCTTTGTTGTTATGAGCACTGTTGAGTAAGTGTGAGGCAAGAGGATAATTGCTAGAATTGAAGGACATTACTGAGGATGAGTTTCCGAGTTAGCCCTCATGGATTCATGGTGAGGCTAGGGGGTGAACTGGGAAAGTGATTTGGTTGCCATGCTCTACGGTTGGGACGAACGTGCTTGTTCCCTTTGTCTTCTCGTGATCGGGTTCAAATATGTTGCTCTACCCCCTTTTTGTTGGAATGATTTTATATCTGATGCGATATATTTGTTAAAACGGAACTGAAATGATTTCCATTTTATGTTCGAATAATTTGATATCTGATGTCATGTAATTATTAAATCTGAACGAAAGATAGAATTGGCCTTTTATTAGTTGTGATATTTAAAAGGATTTATGCATGGTTAAATTCTGGAAGAAATCTCCTCTAAATTAGTTTCACTGCTATGTTTCTTTTTTATTTGTTTTTTGAGTGAAACTAATGCTGAGATTGGCACATGGGGAGTGGAAATTATGCTGAAATTTCATTAATCTAACTGTATGGATAATGCTGGGAACAACATTCTAATTTTTGTAAACTATGCTACATTTTCTTTTCCATTAAACAGACTGTGTAGAAGTAAATCTTTAGCTAAGGTAGGAAGACCGACTATTACACCTGTTTCCCTTATAGTTTTGTGTATACAACATGTGATTTAAAACTCCTACCAGACCTTTGGCCTAAATAATGAAGAAAGTACATATATATACATATATTATTCTAGAAGAAAAACATAGAATAATAACTTTACTTGGACCATTATATCCAATCTAAATAATCGTTATTGTAGATTTAAACCACCTTGGTAATAATTATAAGAAATGTTGAAATGAGATAAAATGATTTAGTATTTAGATCTAGCATAAGTCGATCCAACATCTAGCATTTGGAAAACAGTGCCTGTCTTCAAGGCAATAACCCTAGTATTTAAAAATTAGGGCATAACGAGACCGAATGGTAATCGATTATCAAATATTTATTTTTACTCTAACAAACAGGACAATCCTGTACAAGAAATTTCTGCAAAAGTTATACTATAACCACCGGGACCAAATCCCCAGTTACCCTTGGGAAATTTTCCCCTTTTTTCCAAACCCAATAAGAGTGTGAGGGAATTGAATTTGAATGACCAATTTTAAATTCGGTTACTTTAATGCTCCATAAGCACAAGACGTGACAAGAGTTTGGAGATGTTTAATCAGGACCTGTACCGAAAAATTAACTTAGAATTTTGTTTAATGGTTTAAACCTTAAAGAACAAAATGGTGTGAAAGGCTTAAATCAATCAGGTTTCAACGATTACAAATGTCAAACACAAAGATAAATACCACGTTGTTTTTTGAATCATGAAATTCGAAGAGACTAACGACACAACATTTTAGGATTTCAGGATTTCAGAGTTCGGGATTTCGAGGTTTACAAATCTTTGATGCGAAAACAAATTGAAACAAGAAGTGCCAAATTGTGAAATACGAACGGACTATGGGCCCAACACTTTAAAGTTTCAGAGTTCGGGATTTTTGGGTTTCGCAATTCAAGATTTTGTGACTCTAGATGCAACATTTATAGGCCTTCGAACTCGTGGGACCCAAAATGCCGAAAAGGGGCTTAACGGGTCTTGGCCTTTTCACATTTTGGGGTTTCACGATTCGAGATTTTGCGACTCTAGATGAAACGTTTCTAGGCCTTCGAAATCAAAGGACACAAAATGCCAAAAAGGGGCTTAACGTTTCACATTTTGGGGTTTTACGATTCAGGATTTTGTGACTCCAGATGCAACATTTCTAGGCCTTCAAACTCCTGGGACCCGAAATGCCTAAAAGAGGATTAACAGGTTTTTGTCCCTTTTCGCATGAGATCAATGGTCCCAATTCTTTCGGGATTTCATAAATCAGGAGTTCGCAATGTAGTGAATCCAAAATCCCTTGCTGCTCCAAACCCCAAACTCTGAATTAGCGAAGTTCGAAGTGTGAGATCAACGGCTCCTGTTGCTTCTCATCCAACAACCGTGACTCCTCCTAAGCTTCTGAACGCTAAAAGATGATCAATCTTAACCTTTCCACATATCTACGAGATCCAATAGTCTCTAGGATTTTAGTACTTTCCCATAAAGAAATCTCACCATCTGTTCACTCTGTTCAAGGATCTCTAGCCAAAAATGACTTAGCATTATCCACCTCAACTTGACCTCTGCGAGACTATTTTGATCTCTTCCTCCCTCTGAATACTTCAAAGGTTTTATCCCTTATGAGATTTATCTCTCTGAACATCAAAGGTTCCTTCGACCTGAGTTTAGACATTTCCTATATACAAACAAGTATGTTGGAGTAGTTTGAGAGTCAAGGAAAGTGATAGAATTATGGAAATAATTTACCCACATAATCTTTTCGGTTCAAAGTAATCTAGACTGGTGTAAGAATGACATTATGGATAGAAATGAATTTTACCTTCTCTTAATTTCTAAGATTAAACGAAATCCAATTATGTCACAGGAAAAAAAATGTTTATGTTGAATTTGAGGTTCATTACATCTCGAACCCCTTTTTATATATTATATCAGACGCTAGAATCGAAAGTATAATCCTGGGAATTTACATCTATCATGAGAACTTTTACCTTTCAATATTCCAAATTCTGTAGTGGAATTTCAATCAGTATAAACCTTAAAGGAAATCTTGAAAGAACGAAATCCTTTGGAGCGATTTACCCTTTTAACATTCAAAATATGTGGCAGAATATAAATTGGCGCAACCCTTAAAGAGATCCGAAAATGAATCTCAAGAGTATTAGATTCATTTATAGCATTGCAATCTCATAGTCATGGTTCAGATAATAAAACTATAGAAGCCATTGACTTCAATGAAACATAATGGTTTACACTGGAAAACTTAAGTTATTAGATACGCATATAACCACGTATGCGTACAGGAGTCTATACGTATAATAATCACAAGACCTACTTTAAATGAAAGAAGTTAATCAACAATTGACACAAGTAAAGATTTCATTAAATTCAAATCACTGTATAGTCTACCTCTGTCGTGTTTTCACAATATAGATATATGTCTGGAATATCTCTACATAGAGACTAGCAATGAAAAACCCCAATAGAAGGAAGAAAATTATAACCCGTATTTAACAAAAAGTACTGTACATCTAATGAATTGGGTATCAGTCTTATTCCAAGAACACCAGAGTAATAACCCAACATCACAAGGAATTCTCCAGATCTCTCAAAGAGTTCTCTTGTTAGAAACCAGAATACCTTTCTGAGGAGGACCGAATTTAATCCAGCGCCATATTCCACATAGACCTACAAAAGAAACGAAACATTCAAATTAGTCACAGGATAGAGGTATTTTCAAAACTTGAATTTCATCAAACATACAAGATAATGATTGGGTATAAACATTTATTTATTTTCAATTTTCCATAGATTGGCTTCCACTCCATGTCATATCCGCCGATAGATCAAAAGGGGAGGAGTGAATGCGATCAAGCTGATGGGTACCCTCACATCACACAGGGCCCCATCATTAGTTACAATATCTAGTACGAAGAGATGGGTTTTACAATAAATGTATTTTCATAAATGTACAGGAGTTCTGACACTGAATCAAGCAAACATTAAACAAAGGACGATTTTAATATAGTTATACAGAGGAACAGACGATTCATAGAGAATATATTAAACATGAATTTCGTAAGGAAATATAGTCCATACACTGATAATATGAGAATGTTTGTTTTCATTAAAACACAGGAACTTGTTTAAAGAAAAAGAAAAATTATTTTAAACACAGAGTAAAACAAATACCCTTCTCCATATGGTCAAACCATAGCCAAGGCAAAACAAAGCCCGCAAAATATTTATCTGTGGCAAAATATAGGAATTCTGAACTCGAGAGGTATAGATAATTTAGGATCTACAGAAGAAATTTATGAACCGATATTCGTTCTTCTTTGTGGGGTTACAGGATTTGGATGAGGGCAGGGTACAGTTGAAAGAATTCATAGAGGTGGGTAGATAGAGGTATGTTAAGGAAACAATATTCAATCGTTACACAGAGAATACCCAGGCATGATAGATATCGTTGTCAAAGCTGACCATCTGACAGTTCACTAAAATTGGTAAACTAAAATGAAATTACAGTATGGCTTTCCCCTAAGAAATAACTTCTTGGATGGAACCCTGAAGAGGTCTTGTAAGACTCAGTATCAAATGATGATACAACACAGTGAAGGAAACTAGGAACTAACAGTCAAAATGTTACACTGATAGTGTGAATCTTACCAAGCATTTCGGTAAAAGACATCGCCTCCATCAAAGAAGTTTCTCAGTCATCCTTTCCCTTCGCCAAGATTACGAAGTCACAAATCCAAATTATTTGAGAATCGTCTCGTTATAGAAGTGAAACCACTATAACCTAATGAAAACCTTATCATATAGAATAAATGTTGCTAGTATGAAAGAAGGGTCGGGCCATGTGATGAAGGAAACTTGGCGCATCCACAGAGGACAAAGGGTCAGGTGATGGCCTCGAATTTCACACACACCATGGCCATTAATGGCCTAGCCAGGGTTTAACTCTCGAATGACTTGTTCCTACCCTTTCAATTAATGGGTTATGGATTAAAGAAGTGCCTATGCATTTAATGGAAATTTTAACCCTAACCAACACTAATTCCGTTAATACAACTTTTAGTTGGAGCTTCATAGGGAACAGGTGGAGTCAACGAACTAATAACACGGGCAGCTGGCTTCAGAATAATCGTTAGATCAAAAAATAAATCAGGAAGCACTTAATACATGAGTTCTTTGATCAAGGGGTTTTTTTTCTAGTTAATGTTATGCATAAGGCTTAGGGACATAAGTCCCAAAATCCTTCATAGTGGTAAGACAATTATATGGATATATAATTCTTCTATATATATGAAAGTAAGAATAATCTACAGGACTGTAAGTGAGTTTTGGAATGCGTACTATGCACATATTGTCACATTGATTCAAAGGTTTAAGTTGGGTAGTAATTTTAGTCGGTGTCATCCAGGACTCTTTTACTCTTAATGACGAACCCCTCTAAGGATGAATGCATAATTTTTTTTTTGGCAGTTTTTGAGGTCTATTACATATGGTATTAGAGCAGAGTTTACAACACTAGGCTTTGAACAGGGAGACACTAGAGCTTTGGCATATATATATTTTTCTTACTTATGCAAAACTAATAAAACTTCTTTGTACAAACAGAAAACCTTTTCTGTTTTGTGTTAATTATGGAAGCCCGGGATGATGAAAAAATCAAAATGGAAGGAAATCTAGCATAGGGACCTCATGGAGATCCAAAAAAGAATAGTGATGGAAGCTCTTCTATGGAAGTACTAGAAACAATGAGGAATCTTATTGTTGAGCTGCAAGTTTTCAAAGTAGACAATGAGAAATTAAAGAAAGCACAACAAGAACAAGAAGAGATAAATGAAGTCCTACTGTGTAGTATAGTGTCGAAGAAAAGCCCAAATGACACTAACCATGATGAAGAGGTTAGAAAAAGGGCCTCCAAGAATTCTGGGCCTGAAACAAAAAAAGGAGACAGTTCATCTGAAGGTACACCTTCAGCTAAGAACAAAACTAAAACAGACAGGAAAAGAAAAGAAATAGACCACCTTGAAGGAGAATTTAAAAATATTAAACCAACTACCTTTGATGGAGAATCCAGGACAGGAGAAGAAACTGAGGCATGGTTGTTGGACATAAAGAAATACTTCCAGATCTACAACTATTCCAGTAATATGAAGGTCAGAATGGTGATCTGCAACATGAAAGGGAAGGTCAGAATTTGGAACAAAGAAGTTTGCAGACAGCTCCCGCGAGCCATTAAAGTGTTGGGAATGTGGAGAGCCTCATCTAAGGAGGAACTTGCACATTTAAATTCAGCAAACATAACCGTTGTTCATAATTTGCAAGAAGTCTCAATGGTGGGAGACGTGGGCAAAAACCTGCATCGGTTAAATGCAGCCATAGATGGCCAACAAGCTGACCACCATTCCTCGGTGGTAGAGATCGAAGGTAAAATCAATAACTATCGAACATCTATCTTAATTGATCCTAGATCTAGGTTAAGTTATATTACTCCTAATGTAGTAGAGTCAAACAAACTTAAGAAACTGAAGCATGCAAAATCATGGTTGGTACAACTAGCAACAAAAACTAAAAGGAAAGTAATTGAATTTATTTATGATTTTGAGTTCAGCTAAGATGGTCAAAATATAAGGAGAAATTTAGGCATCCTACCAATAGGATCTTATGATATGATTATTGGGATGGATTGGTTGGAGCAACACAAAGTAGTACTAGATTGTTATACAAAGTTACCTAACTACAAAGATGATTTTGGCACTACTAGAACAACCCAAGTTATACCAAAACCTGTATCAACCATACAAGTTTTGGCGATGTAACTCAAGAAATGTATGAGAAAGGGATTTCACGTTTATGCCATCCTAGTAACGAATATGTGAGAGAAAGAAGATAAGCCAAAGTTAGAATATTGTGTTGTCCTACATGATTTTAGAGACATGCTTGTGCATGAGATACCAGAATTACCTCCTAGAATGGAAATATATTTCTGCATAGACATACTACTGGGTTCAACCCCTATCTCAGAAGAACCTTACCAAATGAGTCTACCAGAACTGATAGAATTAAAAGTACAATTACATGAATTGTTGAACAAAGAGTATATCAGACCGAGTCTTTCACCATGGGGGGCGCAATCCTCTTTGTGAAAAAGAAAGACGATAATCTAAGACTATGTATCAATTATAGACAACTGAACAAAATGACTATTAAGAAAAAATACCCCTTACCAAGGATAAATGATCTGTTCGACCAAGTAGGTGAGGCCAACATCTTTTCAAAGTTGGATTTACGATCAGGTTATCATAAAGTTAGGATAAAGGATGAGGACATAAACAAAACAGGTTTTCGAACAAGATATGGACACTACAAATTTGTAGTCATGCCTTTCGGGCTCAAAGATATGGACACTACAAATTTGTAGTCATGCCTTTCGGGCTCACTAACATACCACCCACGTTTATGTGCCTGATGAACAATATTTTCATCCAGTACTTAGACATGTTCGTACTAGTATTTATCGATGATATTCTGGTCTATTCTAAAATTGCATAGACTCTATGAGGGCAAGGAAAGTCGATAACCCACAGTAAAGTGAACAGGAAACAACTCTTTCCTTCTCGGCCTCAACCAAAACTTTAAACTCTATTCGAATCTGAAATTACGACAGTCCCTTAGAGAAACTTACCAGGCATTACCGTCAACTGCACCAAGGGTTTCTCATGGAGGCGGTAGTTTCTTCCTGTGGAAGTTGCAGAGCCTCCCCTACGAAGGCACAAGGGAGAAATGAAACCTAAGAGGCACGATTATCATTCTTTACAGCTTGTAACATACAAGACCTTGCTCTAGGGCAATCCGGCGTATCCAAATTGGAAGGAGTAGGAGGAAGAGACATCGAGGATGCGGATTGTAGGACCCTTAATTAAAATCCCTGATAGAGTCTTAAACACCTCCTGACAAGCACATCTGCCACCTTAAATGCAGGAGATACGAAGTAAGCCAAAAACTATGACCGTCCAAGGAACCAGTCAAATACCAACCACTAAAATTATCGTTTCGTTACTCTGGCCAGCGGAGGAGAGTTAGTTAGATTCAGATGTGTGGAGAGTGGTGCAGACAGAATCGTGTTTGGTTGGTTATGGGAGGGAATAGTTGTAACTTAACTGAAATGGAACCATCAAAGGAAAACACTTTAAAAAAACTTTAAAAAAACGCCTATTACGGTTTGAGCGACTTAAAAAACTTATTACTATTCGAGCTACATCGTAAAAAATCTCTATTACAGTTCGAACGACAACAAAAGCTCTAGGAAAAGCTTATTACTGTTCGAGCTAAAGGATAGTCCAAAAAGGTCTATTACCGTCTGATAAATGTATTACGTTTAACGTTTTTATAAGGAATGACCTATTGTAAGGGTTGACGTATAGAATGTTTGATTTTTTTTGAAGAATTTGGTTGAGCGGTTGTTATTCCAGGATTTATCTGTTGATGCGTTTTTTTCATCTCTGTTTGAGTTCTCGATTTTCTGGGTTTATTAGTTGCTGATTTTTTTATTCAGTTTTATTATATGTTCTTTATGAGAAAAAGAACAGAGTAAAACGTAGGTGATCATATTCACTGTAATGTTCATCTATTCGCAACTATTCGCAACAGAGTAAAACAACGGATTCTTCAGACAAGTATTGATCCTGTGGCATCCATATACTATAAGCTCGCTGTTAATCAGAGACAAAGAACCAAAATTTGCTATTTCTCCTGTCTAGGAGCAACAAATTAGAACATAAGAAAATAGTTTGATTATAAGCCTTTGTGCGCGAGCTAGAATGGCTTATGGATCGTATGTATCATTCAGATCGATTAATCTCTACCAGTTGTTACGAAAATGATTTTTCCAGTCTGATTCTGTCGTGTAATGAGGAAGATATTGTTTAGCACGCTCTTCGGCTTTGATACGTATGCTTTGTATCCTATTATTTTGATTATGAAATACTCTACATTGTCGGTACGTGCACTCGAACGAAATGCAGAGCCGAGGAGGCGCAGCAGCAGAAAATATTCTCTTCAGGGATCACTGACGATATTAACTCATCCCATCTGCATGAAGATTCGAGAATTCAATGAGAGCTCCTGACAAGTCTAACTTCAATCACAGATCATATTCATCTCTGCGCACGAAATACCTCATATTAATGTGTTATTGTTTATTGTTCATGGGGTAAATATGTATGAGACCGCTATCGAATTGATGAACTTTAGTTCCAGGAACGAACAAATTTAGCCATGGGTGGACCAGTTTCCAGAGGTCTTTGGAACGGAGTTTCCGCTCGGCACGATCAAGAAAGTCCAGATACGAGACACCCAGTTTGGTTTGTTTTGTTATGAAGCATCCAGTTTGGTTTGTTTCGTTATGAAGTGTTATCTTTTTGGTTTATCAATTTGTTTTGTTTTTATTGTTTATGCTGTTTTATCGGTTGGGTTACTGTTTATAAAATTTTAAACTTTGGTTTGGTTTATTATGTAATTTTGTCCTTTTGTCCTTCGATTATGGCTCAACACATTAAGTAAGATTTAAAATATTATAAATTTTTTATTTTTAAATAAATAATTTTTTATATTTTTTATTTCGAGATGATGCACAGGCTCTACGTTCTCCAAAAGCTTGGAATGTTTGAACCCTGCATTTACTTTCGAATTAAAAAAAATAAAAAATGATTTCGCCAATAATTTCCATTGCCGAGTATCATGGTTTTACAGAAACAAAAGTTAGTTAAAGTGGTGATGTCTCATATCTTTACAGAAACAAAAATTTGTTAAAGCTGTGATGTCTGATATCTTAAATAGTTCGGATATGATGAAAGTATATTTGGTGTAATTTTGGTAGTTATAAATTCTTAATTCTTTTATCATGGTTTTTCTAAACCAAAAATTAGTTAGAGCGGTGATGTCTGATATTTGATATAGTTGAGAAATGATTTCTTTTTAAATTTTTTTATAGGATTGAAGTTAGTGGAATTTACTTGTGTATTGGTTTTAAATTTTTTGATGTTACCTGAAAATTTGATTAAACTAAATTAATTTTTGATATTTTTTTTAAATTATTTTAGAGAGAAATATGAATTTGTCAAATGTAGAGTTATTGTTCTTAAGATATCATATCATGAACAATATTTTTAGCATGAATGAGTTTCATGGAATTCACTCATGTTAAAGATAAAACAAGTTGGACTAATGGGTAGAGGGAGGAGTGTACCAAAAGGAGAGAGAGTGTGACAAAGGGAGCTAAGACCGGAAGAGCG
>CBVK0102506157.1:0-11610 GCA_900067695.1 Picea abies
AGTAGTAATGACACTATGGGTTCTATACTCATAGATAGCATGACGTCTCCACATATATGGTTGGCCCAAAACCACATCACAAACATTGAGAGGGGAAACATCACACATTACCTCATCCTTGAAGGGTTGTGTTAGCACCAGAAGTCGCCTTCAGATTGTAGAAAAGGAAAGCCTAATACCCATCAGAGTTATATGGTGGATGTTGGTTTGTATGGATGAAGGTCAATGGAAAAAACTTAGAATTTGAATGATGTTCAACATAGGAATGGATAGGAAATGCACAGCGATGTGAGGGCCACATTAACCTCAGTCGGGAAATTGAGTTAAAGCGAGAGCAAAGGGAAGACTTAGTGAGAAAGGTGAACGATATTGCTATGGGAATCTAGCCTTCCAGCAGCTCGGAGATGAAAAACCCAAACTGAAGAGAAGTCTTGAGCTCAGGCTCCAGACACTGAAATATGTTGCAAGCAACACAGTTACAACAACAGGATGATCAAACCTCCATCATCCTGCAACTGCAACAACTCGACTAGATCCTCCATGCCCGAGACATTCAATGTAAGAAGGAAAAGATACACAAGGAAATGAGTAAAACTGACCATGGAACTTCTATAATCAAACCTCCATTACAACATCATAACAATCCTCGACTGGATCATCCATGCTCGAGTGTTTTAAACAGTTTTAACAGACAAAAATGAAAGGAAACCAAGAACTGACTTCTATTAACATGAATGTCTCAAATCGATTACATAACCAGAGAACAACTATGGCAGAATAAACATTACAGATGGGAGCTCTGCTCAACCAAAGACCTCTAATAAAAGTCAAAACTACATACATATACTCAAAAATTCCCCCAGCAGAAGCATGCTTGAGCTTCTCATCCAATGCCATATGTCTGTGTCTTCTCGGTCATACTATGCATGCCTTCCCCTATCAGATGCAATCTTTGCTCTGCCAGTCCTTTCTAGCTTTCCATTTATGTAGTGAGACGATGTCTCAACTGCCACCTCACTTTCATGAACTATCTACATCAGGATCAGGACAGGCCGCACTCTAAACTTCACCATCTGGAGCTTTATTGGCCGCTTGCAGGGAGGACTTGGCAGGAAGATGTGGATGTTGATGATAGGGAGCTGACAAGATGAATGGGACTACGTGGGCACCAAAATATCAAATTAGATGCCTGACTTAGGCTAAACACCATTTTTGGGGTTTTAAGCCCCTTTTCTCGCATTGTGACCAAGGTGCCACTTCCTTAGGGAAAACAACTCCCCTTACAATATTATCATTAGGCTCCATGGGGGATAAAGTCCTCCTTGCGAGGCTCGAATATCTTCAGTAGTTCCATTTGCCTTCTGCATTGGGCTATGGAGTCAAGCTCAAAACATCCCGCTGAGGAAATACAAGCCGAAAAGCACACTATTCTAAAAACGAAATCAAAACACATGGGCTCCAAAGGAACTTATTTATGTACATCCTAGAATAATTAATTTTTACACAGTGCTAGGTGAAAGAAAAATTCCACCATAGCCACTCAAGCAACTTCCTAGTTGTGAATTTGTTTACTCTGTCAATGATTGATAATAGAGAATGCAACCGTGACAACAGAACAATTACATTCTTCATATTTCTTTCTAATAATGAGGTCGGGATAAAGCTGGGCAGCTTCAAAACATGAAGGAAATACAATTCCATGTATTCCTTCACATGCTCAGAGGACAAGAGACATACTCCAGAAAATTTATAATAGGCAGGCTTCTCTACCACAGTTGCTCACACATGGTTGAATATCTCTGGTGGGCACAAGTGCATGAGAAACTGATGCAGCCTGACTGACCTTAGACGACGACTGCTCACTTACAGGCTCTGGATAGGAGATAAACTGCTCCTCCTGCTACTCCTTTTCTTCTTCATGGTTCTCCCAAGGGTCAGATTCATAATCATCATAAATAGGACCCGTGGGAGAGATTTGCTCTTCGTTCTGCTGCTCAGCGTCTTCTGTAGGCCCGAGATGGCTGATTTCCTCATAATATTTTTATTCAATGAACAAAGGATGGGACTTTGCAGTATGTTCTTGGAAATCCTACATATCCAGCTCATAATCTAATTTGTGGTTGTCATATACAGGTTGGATTCTCCCCAGGTTAGCAAATTGTGATGCAGGGCTCTGCTGCTCCTCATCTGAATAATCATCGAAGATTGAAACAACAGGAACATCAGGAGAAGAATGCAAGGCCTCTACAACTATGAAATTTTCAACATCATCCTCAGTAGAGTTTCCAAGAACATCTTCTTTAAGGAATGGAAAATCCTCCGCACTTTCCTCAAATTTGAACTTTTCTATCTCGGCAGAGAGTGATTTTACCAACTCCATCAGCCTACCCAAAGCATCTTCTTCCTCCTCATGGTCCTCATTAGACACAACCATATCTTGATCATGGTCTTCATCTTCCTCACAACAATTATGACAAATAAACTCAGAGGAATAAAACTTTTGACAATGCCTATTGAAAACTGCATGAAATTCTCTTAGGGAGGAAATGCTCATAGGGGGTAAGGAATGATACCACTCACGGGCATCTCCTGCTAATGAGATCATGAACATTTTTAATAATACATCCTCATGATGTATCTCCCATTGATGCATGAGTTCATGAAACTTACGAAGATGCTGAGCAGGATTGTCCTCTTTACGCTCTTTAAATATGGGCAAATAATCACCCCATTCATCCACAGTAGCGACAACATTAGGAAAACCAGGAACAACAGAAAAATTAAAAGGAGCAAACGTCCTAGCCAAGATTTTTTTCATTTCAGACTAGTGGATTTGCCAATATATTCTTTAACCATGGAGTCACCAGGTGAATGATATGAAGAATGACTGTGTCTGGTCTTTGTTCATCATCAAAGACCATATTTGATCGTTGTGTTCTCCCAGGGGCTATAGATGTAGCCAGAGGCAGCCACACTGAAACCGTGGAGTCGAGACAGTGGAGTCGCCACAATGGAATTGCTAGGTGCAAATGAAATGTTCAATGGTTCTGATATCTAATGCACCTTCAGAATCAGAAGCTCCTTGTCATTCTACCCAGGGAAATGTCTTCAATTCATTCCCTGACAACAGTGCCATAAATGTTAGCATCAGAAGTCGCCTTCAAATTGCAAAAAAGGCAAGCCCGATACCCATCAGATTTATATGGTGGATGTTGGTTTGTATGCATGAAGGTCAATGGACAAAACTTGAAGGATTAGATCCTGTCACTGAGAGGGGAGGTTGAATCGGTGACACAACAATTATATCAATTTTTCATTTATTAATGCACACATAATTTTAACACAGTATTTTATAATTGCGGAACCCAATTGGGAAAACAAAAAACTCTTTACTATTAACTGCAAAATTTGTTTTACATGTTACATAGAAGGAATATGTACTTCCTTTTCGATCAACACCAACTGATCAGGATGCACCCACACCCTGGTTCACCAACACCAACTAGTAGGAGGCTATGACCCCCTGTTTAGTCAGCTACAACTAATATGGAAGCACCAACTCCCTCTGCAAGCACCAACCTGCCCTTGCACCACCCAACCACCCTTAATACATAAGTATCTTCAACTTTTCTTCCTGGAATCTGCTTCAGCTTTTGATCTTTTGATCTGGACTGCAGAGTCACATCCTTCTCACTTCTCTTTCTTGTTTATATATTCTTCAAAATGGTGTGAATGTTATACATAGTGTCCCTTTCTTTGGAGCAGAGCAACTCTTCATTTAACTTAGCCATAATCATTGTTTTAACATTTTTATCGTGAAGGATTTTCAGAAATTGATCACAGATATGGATCAATTTCATCCTTTAAACTCGATCGAATCTCTGCTAATTTCATAGAGACCAAATTCTACGGAGGCGCTTCCTTCAAACCATTATCATGTGACCGAGCGTTATAGAACCTCGCGCTTACCAACTATAGTGACGCATTATAATTTTCATTTTTAAAAATCTTATAGCATATGACCATCGGTGGTGACCAAACGCTAGGCCAGGCGAGTTCTTGAGTGCTCCTCAAATCAATGGTCATGATTCAATCTTCTGACATGATGGACGACTGATGGAACTTCACACTTTAGAACTTAAGGTTTTCAACATTTCAAAACTTCTAAATCATATTTTTCGAACAGATGGGATGGTTATCGTCTATTTCACGGAAACATATCAATCATTAAATTTGATTATCTACAAGGCTTAATCTGACGACCCAGACTTAATCAGGCGTTGAGATGGATGACCACCATTTACTCCAGGTCTTCGGACTTTGGAGATTTTAGATATCAACACCTTCTTTCCTCCGGAGTGATCACCTGTTGTGGTAAGTCATAATACGGTGGAGACAACTTGCTGTTGGTTAACATTTTAGCTTACACTATCCATCCACTGTAGTAGATCGATGGTCGAGAATACACCCGAGATTTCGAGTCTCAATCCCTTTCTTTCCTCTAGAGTGATGTCACTTACTTCTGTTACTTGATGATGTGTCATGAGCCTAGTAGCTTCCACATGTCACTCAGAATTGTGATTTTCACGTACCTGAGATGTCGAATCAACTTGACACTTGTCGTTGTCTCATTGCACCACGTGTCCTTGCTGACATAGTCTTGCTGACGTGGATCCTCATGTGGCACATGTTCATGCTGACGTGGTCTACCACAATTCCTTGATGACATGGTCTGCTGACCAATAGCCCTGATCCAACAATCCTTGTGTGTCCTCCAAATCCGAAGGTCCTTATTCATTTCGGATTTTCGGGCTTCACATATTTCAGATCTCAAACTTTATGGAGCGTAACCTCCTCGCTTCTTTATACCTGAAGTGAAAGATCTTCATCCAACCTGGATCTTGGATAAACTACTTAATATTTCTGTGATGTCTCTTTGCTAGCTTATCCTGTCCTTCCTCTCAAAAATGATCTGACGGTTGACGAAAATTCACATTTCAGGAATTTCAAATGTCAACTTCCCTGAGCGTAACCTCCTCGCAGCTTTAGACCCGAAGCGAATGTTGTTCGTTGATTAGGGTCTAAGATCGACGACTCAATTTGTCTACGGTGCTGCTCTTCTAGCTTGTCTTGTCCTTCCACTTTAACACGATCCAACTGCTGACAGGAATTGGGTTTGATCCAACGGTTGATCGGAATTCGCACAATCGAATTCTCAATCCTTTTTCTCGCTTATCCTATCCTTCCACTCAAAAGTGATCCAATGGTTGTGAAGATTCTTGAAGCAGATACATGATCAATAATGATTGCGCAACCATAATCTGCGAGTGTTTTAACTCGTCACCCAACTCCGCAATGGGAAGATGTGCGCTATTGGAGAGTCAACCATAATCGTTGATATTCTAAGCTATAAGATCCGATGGTCCTGAATAATTGCGGGATTGGAACAAGTGTGATGTTTAATTCTCCTTTCAATCTTCGCAATATTTCCCTGCCATAGATTTGGCGATTGCACATCTAACGATTACGATTTAATCTGACTTAAGCTGGTCATTTGTTGAATCAACCACAGTCGTAGATATTTGAAGCTATGAGATCTGACGATGATCTCAACAGATTGCAGGATTTTAACTAGAGAATAGTTTAATTCTGCTTCCGATCTCCTCAATTTATCCCTACCATAGATTTGACGATTGCGCATCAACAGTCTTGATTTGTTATGTGTTTCATCGCGCCATACCTACTAAGTTTCAACACACCATCTCTTCTGAGCTTGATATTTCCGTTTTCTAACCCTCCTGAGCTTTTATCATAGGAACATTGTTGATCCTATCATGATCAATAATAATCACAAATTTCTTCAGCTTTAAGGTGATGTTCTTTGGTCGATTATTTTTCTTCTTGCAATTAACCTTGCTTCTCTGGTTACTATGACTGTTGACATCAATGAAAAAACATGAATGGCAATTTGTCCAAAAATATCCCCCTTTTTCATTGAGGGAAACACACCAACTTTATACACAATCTCCCCCTATGGTGATGCTTCTATCCTTTGAAGTTACTCTCCCCCTTTGGCATCAATGGAAAAGGGTTTCTTCTCCGATGATCTGTCTATATAAATATTTCTTTGACCATTGGTAACTCCTCCTGCAATCACACTTTTCCTGTCATAAATGAATGACTCCTTTTGATGTTGATTTCTATCTCCCCCTAAATAGGTTCCAACTGATGCATTATTTTCTTGAGAGATTTAGGTAGAAAGAAGGATTACTCCCAATTTTTTCCTGAGATATTCAAATACATCTCTGCTTGAGGGTTTTGTAAAAATATCTTCCACCTGTTCTTGTGTTGGAACATATTCCAATTTAATGTTTTTGTTTTCAGCCTTATCTCTTAGATAGTGGTACTTTATGGGAATGTGTTTCAATTTTGAGTGCTGGACAGGGTTCTTAAAGAGACTTATCACTCTTGTATTATCACAGTGGATAGTAGTGGGTTCTTCAAATACTATTTTGATGTCTTGTAGAGTTTGTTTCATCCATTCCACTTGTGTGAAACATTCTACTGCTACATTATACTCAGCTTCAGTGGTAGACAGAGAAATTGAGGACTGTTTCTTTCTTATCCAAACAACCAGTGATTCTCCCAAAAAGAATGCTCCTCCACTTGTAATTTTTCTATCATCTACACTTCCTGCCCAATCAACATCTGAATAGGCTTTTAATGTGAATGAATCTTTTCTAGCATACCAAAAACCAAGATCTATGGTTCCTTTCAGATATCTAAAGATTATTTTTACAGCTTGAGCATAGCTCTCCTTTGGTGCTGCTTGGAATCTAGCCACCATCCCAACAAATTGCTTGACATCAGGTCTGGAAGCTGTTACATAGAGCAAACTGCCAATCATTGATCTGTAGTGTTTTGGATCTACAACTTTGGACTCATCATCCTTGCTTAGTTTGAATCCAACTGTCATGGGTGTACTAACAGGTTTGCAATCCTCTAACTAGAATCTCTTAAGCATATCCTTAACATATTTAGACTGATGGATAAAGACTCCTCTTTTGGACTGAATTATTTGTAATCCAAGAAAGAAATTTAGTTCGCCAAACAAAGCATTTCAAATTCTTGCTGCATCATCCTAGAAAAGTCCTTACTCATTTTATCATCATCACTACCAACTATAATATCATCAACATATACATCCACAATAATCATGTTATTACAATCAATTTTATAGTAAAGATTGTTGTCTGTTGATCCCCTTTTTAGGCCTTGTTTTTGTAAGTAAGAATCTAGCCTTGCATACCATGCTCTAGGTGCTTGTTTTAGCCCATAGAGTGCTTTCTTTAGTTTACAAAAATAGTCTCCTTTGTTGGTTAATTGGAATCCTTATGGTTGCTCAATATAGACTTCCTTTTCTAAATTTCCATTGAGAAATGATGACTTGACATCCATTTGGTACACTTTAAATTTTTTGTAGCTAGAGAAAGCTAAGAACATCCTAATTGCCTATAATCTGGCCATAGATGAAATTGTTTCTTCATAGTATAATCCTTCAACCTGAGCATACCCTTTACATACTAATCTGGCTTTGTTCCTAATTACTTTCCCATCTTCATTCATTTTATTTTTATATACCCATTTAGTTCCAATGACATTTTTATTTTTTGGTCTTGGAACTAGTTCCCAAGTTTGATTTTTTTCAATTTGGTCCAATTCTTCATTCATAGCTTTGATCCAATTCTCATCTTTACATGCCTCTTTGATTGAGCTAGGCTTAACATGTGACAAAAATGCTATTTTTGTTCGATACAATAGTTGTCTTCTTGTGTGCACTCCATCATTCATATCTCCAATAATCAGTTCTTTGAGATGATTCTTTTGAGTAATTCTTGAGGGTGTCTTTGTATCTCTTCTTGGGAATTCTTCTCTTATCTCTCCATATTGACTATATTCTTCACTTTCACTAGTATCCATATCATATTCTTCCCTTTCTTTTTCATTATCTTCTACTTCTTCTAGTTGCATGCCGAATGTCTCATCATCATCTTCATCTTCATTTTTAGGTATGGTTTCTTGATTTTTGATCCTTATCGTTTTTAGGTTATCCACCTTGACATATACACTCTCAACAATTTTATATGATCTAAGATTGTAGCATATGTATGCTTTCTTGTTTGAAACATATCCAAGAAAAATACCTTCATCAAATCTGGCATCAAATTTTCCAAGACTCTCATCTAGTCGTTTGATGTAGCATTTATTGCCAAAGACCTTGAAGTATTTTACTGATGGAGCTCTTCCAAACCATGGTTCATAAGGGGTCTTATCACTATTAACCCTGAGCTTACTTCTGTTCAATATGTATACTATTGTGCTTACAACTTCCCTCCAATATCCATCTGACAATTTTTCTTCATTGAGCATAGTCCTTGCAGCCTCTTGAACTGTTATATTCTTTCTCTCAGCAATCTCATTTTGCTGAGGTGTTCTGGCAGCAAAGAATTGTCTTTTTATTCCATGGATTTCATATAAGAGATCAAACTCTTTTTAGGCGAATTCACCACCATTGTCTGATCTAAGACATTTCATTTTTGTCTCCTTTTCATTTTCAACAAGGGTTTTAAAGGATTTGAATTTGTTGAGTGATTCTGATTTTTCTTTGAGAAAACATATCCAACCCATTCTAGTAAAGTCATAAATGAACAACATAAAGTAAGACTCTTGTTGCAAACTCTTGGTCCTCATAGGTCCACATAGGTTAGTGTGAACAAACTCTAAAGGTTTAGAGGTTGTGTATTCTTTTGCCTTGAACCTTATTCTAGTTTTCTTCCCTAGTTGACAGTGTCTACACATAACATTTGAGGGTTTTATGATTTTTGGAAAGTTTCTTACTGCATCAAGGTTGTTGAATTTCACAATATTGTTAGAGTTAATATGCCCCAACCTTCTATTCCATAGCCAAATTTCATCTACTAAATTTATATGACACTCCTCATTCAATTTTGCATGTAGTATATATACATGTTCAGGAGTTCTAGGAGCAGTACCAACTAATTTTTTTGTCTTCTCTCCTAATCTCACATTTTTGGGAATCAAAGATGTAGAAGTGCCCCTGATCACAGGTTTGACTGGCACTTAATAAAATAGGCTTCAGTTTTTCGACAAGTAGCACATTTCTGGGTTTGTCTTTTCCCAAGCTCACAGTGCCTTTCACAAGTATGTTACTTGAAGCATTATCACCAAATGTAACTTTAACTTTTTGTTTCTTTAAGTCTAAAAACTTGTCTTTGTTACCTGTCATATGTTTTGAGCACCCACTGTCAACATACCAGAGATCCTTTTTATCTTGAGGTTTTAGGGCAATAAGACATTCCTTTTTTGATGTTTTTTCTCTCCAAAGTTTCTTTTGCTCTCTAATGAACTTTGGTTGTTCTGAGACTTCCATTAATATGCAATTAATGGCCTTATGTACATGGTTATGAAATCTGAAGCATTGTAAGTCCCCTTCTTGTAAAGGTGTAAAGGAGTTATAGTTTCTGCTTTTAACTCAATTTGTTGCTTGTTTATCCTTAAGGATATAGTTCTTAACCTTCAGATTTTCTTTCTATATGCTCTACAATTTATAGCTTTGTGTCTGAAATTAGAGCATGCAAAGAAATAACCAAGGAAAATGTGAGCATACATGTTTTGATAAATCTTCTTTCGTATTGTCTTGTCTTCCTTCCTGATGGGTGGAAGTAATCTTCCAGAGTTTTGATCATTACTTATCTTCTCTTCATTTTTCTTCTTGAATGTACTGAGGAGAGTATCTGCATAAGATTATGAGTTAACATGGCTTTCCTTTTGAGAATAGCCTATTCCATTTTTATTAACTGAATCCCTTTGCGTGGTAATAATCTTATCTAATATTTTAGAGCTATTATCAGATTTTGTTTGGATGATTTTTGCATCCAGTTCCTTTTTTAGATGAACTATTTTTGCCTCCATTCTTTCACAAGTTATTTGTTTTTCTTTAAGAGACTTTTCCAGACTTTCTTCGATTTTATTTGTTTCTAAAATTTGTTTTTTCAGATTGCTCATGAGTTTTTCCATCTCCTTTTCTTCTTGTTCATGTTTTTCCTTTTGTTCAACTACAAAACTTTTCAATTGTCTATATCTGGTTTTGTATTTTCTTAATTCATCCAAGGCACTGAGAAGTTCTTCCTCCATATTAACTTATGCTTCATCTTCTAACTCCTTCTCATGTTTAATTTTTTCTATCTCATTAGATTCTTCAAAACCTAAGAAAATGAATTCATCATCATCAGATTCATCATTGTCACTAGACTTTGACGAGCTGTTGTTTTCTTCTTTTGAGTAGAAATTATTTTTCCCTTTGTAAAACCTTTTCTTGTAGTTGGGTTTTTCCTTCTTCTTGTATTGTTTGGTTTTATTTTCTTCACCTTTAGGGTCCTCCTTGGGATAGGGACACTTGGATGAAAAATGACCAACTTTTCCACAGTTAAAACATTTGAAAGGAAGCTTGCCTTTGTACTTCCCTGATCCTTTCTGAAGTTTTCTAATGAAATTGGATTCTTCCGCATCCGATTCTTCATGATGGCAGGATTGAAGTTTTTTCTTCTGATTTATCTTTGTCTTAGATGCTTTGAAAACTGTTTCATCTTTTGTTGATTTATCATTCCTTGTTCTCATTTCATATGCTATAAAAATTCCATGGAGCTGATCAACTATGAGTATGTCTAGATCAGATCTATCTTCAATTGAAGAAATCTTTGCATCATATCTCATAGGTAATGATCTTAGTATTTTTTGCACAATGGGTTTATCTATAATCTCTTCTCCTGCCGCTCTGATTGAGTTAACCACTTCATCTACCCTATGAAAGTAGTCAACAATATTTTCTTCTTATTTCATTTTCAGATTTTCAAACCGAGATCTATAGGTCTGTAGTTTGGCTTCTTTGACTTTGTCATCTCCTTCATATACAACCTCCAACTTGTCCCAGATTTCTTTGGCTGATTTGAAATGCATAACCTTCACACATATAGAATTAGTCAACCCTGCTAGAATTCCATTAACTTCTCTTGAGTTGTCATTACAAATTTTCTTTCCTGCAACATATTTGGGTGGAGTAGCTAGTGCAGTGTAACCATCTATACCTGATTGCCAGATATCAAAACCAAGAGCCAACAATAATTTTTTCATCCTTATTTTCCATAGGGCATATCCTCCTCCATTGAACAATGGTGCTTTGTTGTTGGAAATTCCTTCTTGTTGATCCATCTTCAGGATCTACCTTCAAGTTTGTTAGACTGTGCTGAAGGAACCTACTTTGATACTAATTGAAGGATCAGATCCTGTCACTGACAGGGGGGGTGAATCAGTGACACAAAAATTATATCAATTTTTCATTTATTAATGCACACAGAATTTTAACACAATATTTTATTGTGGAACCCAATTGGGAAAACCAAAAACTCTTTTCTATTAACTACAAAATTTGTTTTACATATTACATAGAAGGAAGATGTACTTCATTTTCGATCAGCACCAACTGATCAGGATGCACCCACACCCTGTTTCACCAACACCAACTGGTAGGAG